>JAJJWW010008264.1:0-84656 GCA_023531295.1 Papaver armeniacum | reverse complement strand
CGAACACATTTAAGACCTCATAAGTATGTGTTTGTAGCAATCTGATTTCTGTAAACCTAAGAAGTATCTCACAAACTACCTACATAGAGATGTCTTCCAAAGTTTCTGATTATGCCAAATATCTTGGGTTTCACTCAAAGGATAACTCCTTAGCAGATTCTTCCGAGTCCAAAGGGAAAAATGAGAAAATTGACATCGTATCACAATCTGAAATAGAACTCACCAGATCGTTAAAAAAATCTGCTGATATCATTGATTTCCAGATTCTAAAATCAAGACTCTTGAAGAGAAGAATGATCAGCTCATTGATGAATTTGAGAAATCTCATGAAAGAGAACGTGAACTCTATTGCTTTATTGAATCTCTTTCTAACAATATCGAAAAATTGGTTCAAGAAACTACTCTACAGCGTGAAAAGATTAGTATGCTTGAAGATACTGTTAGAGATGACTCAATTAGAGAAGAACATTTAATCAAGGCTCATTCATCAGAAATAAACAATCATCGTGTTGAAAAAGTGAAACTTGTTGCATCTCTTCGATGTGCCCAAGAAAAGTGTAACACCTTAAAAAAGGAAAAATCTATTTTGATGAGTAAGTCATCTCTGTACCATCCTCGGATACTCACAAGGTTTTACCCAGCGTGAAGAAAATTCCCTTCGAGGAATTACCCACTGTGAATCACTTGTGCTGGAAAAGGTTAAGAGTCAAGGCAATTATGTTTCTAATCCACAATGTTGTTCCTTCTGTGGTAAAAAGAATCACTTTGCTCTTCATTGTTTTGCTAGAAAGAAACAAATCTCAGATCTTCATTATTTGCTTGTTTCTACTATCAATGGAGTAAATCGTCTGAGGACATCTACAATGAATTTCCTTCCTACAGAAAACCAAAATTCTTATAAGAATGATCTCTTTTCAAGAAATCGTCACAACTTTCAAGTTCCTCTTCATGGTATAAACTCTTATGCCACAAATGAACACCTTCCATGTTCTTATAGGAACAAGTCTGGCAAGCCTAAATCGAGAAGATGGAAATCCTTCAACTCTTCTCCTATGGAACCAATTTCTAGAGGTCCTAGACTTAGTCCTCAGAAAAATCCTTTTGATGGAATTTTAAAAGGGATTATCACTAATTCCTCTGGGTTAAGTTACAATCAATAGAAAAAGGGGAATTCTCGATACAAACGCACAAAAGATTTGTATAAATCATCTCCCACAAGTCACAGTGAGAATACTTCACACTTCTTTACCTGATTCCAGGTAATTTAGTCCTTGTATCTATCTTGAGAGTTGCAAGGATGATGATGTGGGAGTCTCAAGATTAGTTGTATGTTTTTATGCGTCTTTATGTTAATTTCTTTCGATCCTGCTGATCGTATCTCTGGCTCTAATTTGCAAAGAAATTTTCTAAATTATTGAGTCATGATTAACAAGTATTGTGTTTTCTCTAGTTGGATTTATTTTTCCTTCTAAATCCTTTCCTTTTTTTTGTGGCCGTTCCACGAACGTCCGTGTCTCCTTCATATGAGTTCATAGGGTTTCCATAACCAGAGATTCCTTCTCCTGTTTAAAAAACATATATATAGTCTATATTGTGTTTTTCCATCCCTAACAAAAACTCGTATGGAGAACTCTTCAAGGTCTCAAGAGATTGTGAGTCTTGACATGGAGAAGGACACTCAAGGACGTGATTCGATTCAAGAACTTGCTTTGAAGAAGATGCTTCAAGGAAAGAGCACAACTCCTGGATTGATGAATATGTCAAGGATTTAACTCATTTTCAGGGTGATTTAAAGGTCGAGTTTGTGAATCTGCAACGGCAAATAAATCATCTTTTGGATGGTCAGGCCAGAATCCTTGCTAATCAGAAGAAACTCATCGTGGACTGCGTTAAAGCTAGACAACTTGCTCGTGCTGTTGATCGTAAAGTTAATTTTCTAACTCATGATCATGGGGTTTCCACGGTCAAGAAAATCAAGGAAATCAGGACACCTTCTATGATGGATTCATTGAAAGGTATGAAGTTATCAAAGAGCAGTAATAATGTCTAGAAAACTTCTTATGAGAATTTATTCTTGTATTTTTTAAGAAGGATAACTAGGTTTTAGAATAGCCATTATTGTGAGTACACATAGCTATTGCCAACTTTTTCATCTTGCAATGTTTCTAGATTTATTTATTTAAATTCTGAAGTTGATTTGGAAGATGATTTTTGCAGATTAATCTTTATGGTTTTATATATTGCAAATTGTTATGGGATATGTTGTTTACGTCCGTGAACCTTGACTGTCTCATACTTGTTCAAAAGTTAACTCTATTATATGTCGGTATGAAAGTATTGATAAAAGATAAAATGAACTTTTGACTACAAAAGTTAAGCCTTTTATGTCATTATGCAAATATTGATGGAAGAATGATGAACTTTTGTTTACAAAGATTAAGTCTATTATATGTCATTGTGCAAATAATGATGAAAAATATAATGAATCTTTGATTATTCCGCAGTATTGGTCTTTCCCTAATCCACATCTTTGTGCATATACTATGTTGCTCCGTAAGTTCTCTTATGTTGAGGATGACCAATTGAATTGATCCTTTTCCTTTTGGTTAATTCAATTGAGATTTTTGGATACAAATTCATATTATTATGTGATTTGTTAATATCCAAAGAAATCCTTCTTTTCTCGCAAAAGTAAGGTCGCTCTTGTTGTTCTTTCGGGAATGACAATTAATGGGGGAGAGTTCTTAATTGAACTTGTGCTTAATTGCCAAATCTTTGTGGGGAGTGCGCGGCTGTGGAATATTGTAGGGGTTATCTTGTATCTTTATAAACTCCTTTATGAATGCATTTAGTTTCGACTATATGATGGCATCTAAACAAGTTGATATGTTGTTCTCTTTTGGTCACGAAGTATCTCTATGAAAATTTCATGAGGATCCCACTAGTTTTCGTACCTTTGCTAATTTATATTGACAAAAAAGGGGAGAATTAATGTGTAGTTAACACTACAAATACACATGGTTTACAGATCATTATGTAAGGGGGAGTGGTTTTCATTGTGAGATGAAGTATTGACTAAGGGGGAGTGATACATATCACCATAGTATTGTTGTCAAAGTTGTGATACAATTGAACTTTGATGTTGTGTAATGATACTATGACACTATATAACAATGATTGAGAGTAACTGTTTTCTCATTGTTATAACTACGGATCTTCAACAACTATGATGCTCATTTGAACACATTTGGAATCATTGGAGTACTTGAAAGTGATGAAGATTTCGAGTAATGTTGAAGAACCAAGGAGATCAAGCATTTGGATGAGAAGCTACAAAGTTTATTTATTTTGTAATCCGTATGTATTGATAGTTTTGTCACTAAAATTGACAAACACTAGTACAAATATGGGCTTTGGTGACAGTTCAGTTTCAGATGCTGTGACAGTTCACGAATGAACTGTTACAAAAGAGAAATCTCAGAGACATAGGTGACAGTTTCTTACTAAAACTGACACCGATAGTGTTGAACAATCATGACAGTTTTAAAAGTGTTAATGATTTATTATACAATGTCAGTTATTTAATAAAACTGATGTTATACATTGATGTATAATAACAGTTTTAAACTGTTACTATTCTTGAGCTATTGTCACTGTTCGACATAAAAACTGTTATCGTAGTGTAAATATATAGATAACAGTTCTTTTAATTAAAGACCCTTCCATCTATAATGACAGTTCAGATCTAAAAGTGCCACTGTTGAATATCTCCCATAAAGCATTCTCCAACACACGATGTTTTTAGTTTGCGCCCCTCTCCAAGTAGTAGTGGGTCTGTATAGTTAGTGGGTCTCTCTCTATTCCTTCGCCTCACATTTTTTCTGAAAACTGCATAGGAAAAACTTAAACTCAATTTTTAATTACCGTAACCCATCTCTCTCAACAATCCTTATCTCTCTTTAGGTAGATCTCATCTCTCTCTTACACATTGTCTTTTTATCAAAATTGGGGATCTCGTCTTCTACAATCTAGGGGTACTTCTTCAATCCTTATATATCATGATCAATCATTATCTACCTCTCTTGCTCTGAAATTTTTCTCTGAAATCAAGCTATCTCTCTATCTTGGTCGTAAAGAATCTAAAGCATGTGATGTTTTCTTCAAGGTATATGTTCTAAAAAATTTCGGGGAAATCCCTAATTTATGATTTGTGTCTATCTTAATTTTTCCATTTAGGTTCATTTTCAACATCTATTTTTATTTTGTACGATGCCCTATTTTTGAATAGGAATATCAATGTTGAGTTTTTTTGGTTTGATATTGCAGGATTTTTAAATTTATCATACACCGAGTGGAGGACCTTTGTATTTGATGCCTGATAGTTAGGGTAAATTTTTTCTTAATTTATTTGTTCAACTTTTGTTTAATTGACATGCAATGAACTACCTGGTTCAATCCCCCGTTGGATTTTTGTTTAAATGTCCTAAATGAACTACCCGAGGCTGTATGTTACATTTAAATATTTACATAATTACGAGACAAAGTATCGAGTGGTTCCCTCTTATATGGCTCTGCAACATTCTTTTAACCTCTGACTGGTTTTTCATATGTCAGATTGAACTACTGAATCCATGTCGTGAAGGGAAGATATTGCCTCGTCTTGGATATTAATTATACCTTATTTTGATCATCAATCCACTGCTGAAAATCCACTTGAGCTTATGCGACCATGTAAGTATGAACTTCTGCCAAGTTTCTTCATCTGATTTTGATTCTTTGAAATACTGGTCCTGCTGGTGTAATCTGTATGCATGTCATTCCTACACATATTTTCATGAATATCTCTCAGTTGTTTATGCAGAGTATGAGATGTTTTGAGATGTGTGCATGATCATAATGGGAATCTTGTGATACAGAAATGTGTCGACTGTGTTTCAACAAAGGAAATTGGATTCATAATTTTTGGATTGCGTATTCAAGGTGCAGCACCATATACATATCCTTTTGGTTGCCGTGTTATTTTGCCGCAAAAACGAAATACTTTTGCGCGTCATTCCTATTTTCATTTCACTTTTGAACAATAACTGTTAAGTTTTTCATTCTTTGTTATACATGATCTTCATGAATCTACTTCTAGTCTATTGTTTTGGACAGCAAGTTTTGGAGTACTCTACAGCTTAGTCAGATTATAGTGGAGGCAATTTCGGAATTTAAACTTCAAGCTCGTCTAAGTGTACTTCAGGTTCACTAGTAACTTAGGTTTTTCTTTCTAGTATGATTGGTTTTTTGAAGGATCTTACTCTCTACAACTATGATCAAATGATTTATCGTTATTGAAACCATTTTTTCTTTGACGAGAGATCCGGAGTTCGAGACCAAACCGAAAAGAGCAATACGAAGCCTCATGAGTTGCTAGACAAAGATGTTGTTTCACAAATGCCTGAATAAGTATACAACTTAAAGGCTTGAGTTCATCGATGATCTTTCAACAGGGGTCACGGGCAACTTCCAGTCTTGCGGTCAGTTTTCAAACTTCCATGTTATTGGTATCCTTAAAAAGTTCATCTGTTACTTAATTAGTTCAATCCGAAGTCTAGTTTTGTCGACTTTCTATATAATTTTTTTTTAGCTTTAGATACAAGCAGAACTATGTGGGCGAATAAAAAATCCCGTATAGCTTTAGATACAAGCAGAACTATGTTTCTGGTTTTGCCAAGTCTTATAGAAACATTTTATCATTTAATCATACGGCACGAAACTAAGACATTGATGTATTCTCATATCTCAAATATATAAACCATAAAGACACTTGTGCGTTTTTGGCTGGATATAGCTAGCTCAGAGTTGCTCATCTATGATTCGTGACCTGTGCACTTTATAATGATTTCCAGAGACTTAGTTTTACTCCAGAAATGCACTGGAAGGCGAAAAACCATTTCAAGATTCTTTCTCATGTGGTCTTTGTAAATCCTCCTACTTCTTGACAATCCTATTGTGCATGCTCTTTATAGAGAACCTGATCAGGCTGTTAGTTCACATTGTGCTTGTGGTTTGTTAATATGCAACCCAATTTAGGTCGGCATCGTATTATGTTACCGGCAATGAGACTTTCAACAATTCAATCGATGTATCATTGACATTGGTGGTGCATATTCACACTTCAGGTTTGTGTCATTTCAACTTTTGTTGTTATTACCCTTTTTTTACTTATTTAATATCATCCTGAAAATCACCAGACAACATACATCTAACCTCAATGGTAATTTCTTACTTAAGACTTGAATATGAGGATTCTATAAATATTATATGTTGTTTACCTTCTTATCAGTACTGGTTTGTCCAATTGAAAACTAAGTCATTTAGATCGAAAAACTACAAAATTGGAATATGTATTCAAAGCTTTGTCTGTGAGCTTACAACTATCAGTTCCACCAAGAATATGTATGTCTCTTAAATTGTAATATGGTTTCGTTTATTTTTTGGGGATATGAAGTATAAAAATGTCATTTTTGATAGTTTTAGAAAGATAAGGTGATTTGATTAAATTCTATAATGAGGTGTTTGGGAAAAGGTACGAGTTGTGTATTAATAGTTTTAGTCTTTAATTTTCTTCTTTACTGCTAACTTTTCCTTCTGGCATGCTATTCGTTATTTTATTTATAAAAGAGCTTGTGTGTTGTTGCTTTAGAATGTAATTATGGATGATTATTTTGTGTTCATTTTTTAGAGGTCCGAGTGCTATGAAGAAGAGATCATGGGTAATAAATCACGTTCAATAGTTGGTGACATGATTGTGTTGTCTAAATTTGGGTTCAAGCATTGGTGACGCAGGTGTGTTAGTCAAGATTTGGGTATTAAAACAGAAGATTAGATTTTGATCAACTTACGAAAAATGGATATGGTTTATGATTTCGTTGATATTTTCTTTTAGTCAGTACTAAGCATACTGTTCTATCAAGTATATTGAATTATGTAAATATACCATACATTAACTTCAATTCAACTTATGTTTTTCGGATATGTATAATTTTAATATTATTTATCTCACTGAGCATTTCCAGAACTGTAACATGAACTCACAACAAACGGGATCTCCAACAACATTTTAATAATAATTGTGGTAGCAATTTGTTAACTAAAATGACAGTTTCATAAAGAAACTGTTACCTTAGTACAAAGAAATTAATCTTACGATGACAGTTTTATTTAGAAGATGTCAACGTAATTTGTCAACAATGACAGGTTTATGCAAAAACTGTCACCTTAGTGCCAGATTTTGGGTTTTTGATGACAGTTCCAGCAATAAAATGTTATAGTAAGTCGTCAATAATAACAGGTTTCGACAAAAACTGTTACCTTACAGTAATTATTCTGTAACAGTTTCTTAAAGACCTTTCGTAACAGGAGCTTTGGTGACAGTCCAAATTTTTTCGAGAACTGTCATATAAGTATTATAGTGACAGTTTTTAACTGTCACCTAAGCCCATTTTTGTACTAGTGAAAGGGGGAGATTGTTAGAGCACTGCTCGGTCGAACTCGCAAGCGTTGCTATCTCAAGCTTGTTTGTCAATGTTAGTGATCAAAACTATAAGTCTTGATTTCTAGTCTACTTATAGTAATGTCTCGGACTAGGATAGATTGTGTAGTTGAGCATTAGAGTTCACGGCGTTCACCAATTGAAGACGAAGAACTACTAAGGAGAGCTTGTGGAACTTCATCAACAAAAGGTATGTGGAGACTAAAACTCATCTATCACTTGGAAAGTCTATTTCTCCTTTATCTCCTATATTGAGACAAAAGTTGTATTACTACATAGTTGTCGATTATATACATTTGAGATTTCGAGCTGAGATTATCTCGCTTATATATTTCTCGAAATATGTGTTGGTAAGCTTTCGCTTCAACCAAGTTCATCTTATATTCTTGACGAAAGTCAAAAGATGATAATGTGAAAATCGCTGCGTAACATCTTACATGGTTTGTGTGATACAATCATTTGGTGTAGACTTGGGATGTTTCGTTATGATTATTTCAATAACTTTAAAACTGCATTGATGCTAATAGTGTGTGAAAGAGGCTATTGTCATCCTCTAAGAAAGTTTCAATGATTGAAACAGTTTAGAATACTTATCCATCATTGGATTATAAACATAGTGTGCATTCTTGCATGTATGTGATCCATGACCGAAACTAAAGTATGCATACTCGTATGCGTACTTGAAGTTGTGAAAATCCGTGTACCAAGTACACATACCTGTACGCATACTTGCGTAAGGTATAGGTCCGAGAATTTCTGCTGGGTTTTGGAAGTGTACGTAAGTATGCGTACATGTTCGCATAACCCAAACTCGGACCGCTACTTAGGTATGCATACCCGTATGCATACTTGAGTGGTTAAAGTTCTAAAATCGGTTGGCTCATGAAATAATACATTTATATATTAAGGAATGCATTCTTTGCAAACCGTGGCTATAATGTTCATGAATTTATTCGAGTGAATGAAACCGATTGTGCTTCAATTGTGTTCTGTATACTTCTATGAGAATATTGCAATTGAACAACTCTTTAACTAGTTTCATTTGAGTCATTTTAACTAGTTATGGTTAAGATGAATAAGGTTGATATGAGAGTGTTCATATAACTAACCTCGGTTAACTACGGTTGATCCAACATGGTGTACACGTTTAGCTACGGTTACTTAAACCTAAATGAAGGTACATTTCATTTGTGTATAACAAGCTAAGTTCGATCTAACGGTTGAAAGATATTAGCTTGAATCAAATCAGGTTTTCATCTAACAGTGAATATTGATTGCTTTGTTACCAAGGTAACTTAGATTGCAAACCCTGATTTGAAAACTATATAAAGGATAACTGTAGCAACTGGGAAACCTAATCCCCACACCTCATGTGTGATACTAGTTGTATAAGCTAGAGTCGATTCTCCTTTAACCTTAGCTAGGTTTTTCACGAAACCTTGTAGGTTAACGACTTAAAGACTTCATTGGGATTGTGAAGCCATACCCAACTATTTTATATGTAGTTCCGTGTTCTAATCTTGATGTTTCTATCGTATTTGAGTACTATCTTCTCTAAGATTGGCTCGAGATTTGATCACCGATAGGAAAGATAAAACGTAGTCACAAACATCTTCGTCTCATCATTTGTGATTCCACAATATCTTGTTTCGCTACCATACGATTAAGATTATTGTGAGGTGATTGATATTTCTAGGCTGTTCTTCGGGAATATAAGTCCGGTATATCAATTGGTTCTTGTTCAACTTAATCTATCAAAAGACGAAACAAAACTCGTAGGTATTTCTGTGGGAGACAAATTTATATATTCCAATATACTTTTCTGTGTGAGACAAATTTATTTATCAAGTCTTCGACTTTGGGTCGTAGCAACTCTTGGTTGTGGGTGAGATCGACCAAGGAATCAAGTGCGTAGTATCTGATGGGATCGAGACGCAAGGAGCGCAACCGTACCTTGAATCGGTGTGAGATTGATTAGGGTACAACTACACCCAATCAAGTTCATTGGTAGTAGGTTAGTGTGCATAGCGGCTTAATACAAGATGTGGTGTTCAAATCCGGACTAGGTCATTGCGTTTTTCGCATTTGCGGTTTTCCTCGTTAACAAAATTCCTCGTGTATCGTGTTATTTCTTTTCCGCATTATATTTTGTTATATAATTGAAATATCACAGGTTGTGCGTTGAATCGATCAATTGGTAAATCCAACCTTTGGTTGTTGATTGAAATTCATTGATCCTTGAACATTGGTCTTTGGTACCGTTCAAGTTACTTCTCTTATATTCAATCAGGCTCCCAATTCCTATTTGATGATTGCAGATTGAATTAAGAAAGAGAGATACAAAACTCTTTGATATACTTTTCTTTAGATTGAGTCCATTTGTCTAGTTGATTCTCTTGAAAGTATATTGGAGTTTGTATATTCCCAGATCACCAAACGAAATTTTGGGTGTGGTTGTTAGACCTCCGCTTTTTCAATTGGTATCAAAGCGGTGAACACATTTAAGACCTCATAAGTATGTGTTTGTAGCAATCGATTTCAGTAAACCTAAGAAGTATCTCACAAACTACGTACATAGAGATGTCTTCCAAAGTTTCGATTATGCCAAATATCTTGGGTTTCACTCAAAGGATAACTCCTTAGCGATTCTTAGAGTCCAAAGGGAAAAATGAGAAAATTGACATCGTATCACAATCGAAATAGAACTCACCCAGATCGTTAAAAAAATCTGCTTGATATCATTGATTTCCCGTTCTAAAATCAAGAATCTTGAAGAAAAGAATGACCAGCTCATTGATGAATTTGAGAAATCTCTTGAAAGAGAACGTGAACTCTATTGCTTTATTGAATCTCTTTCTAACAATATCGAAAAATTGGTTCAAGAAACTACTCTCACAGTAGTGAAAAGATTAGTATGCTTGAAGATACTGTTAGAGATGACTCAATTAGAGAAGAACATTTAATCAAGGCTCATTCATCGAAATAAAAAATCATCGTGTTGAAAAGTGAAACTTGTTGCATCTCTTCGATGTGCCCAAGAAAAGTGTAACACCTTAAAAAAAGGAAAAATCTATTTTGATGAGTAAGTCATCTACTGTACCATCCTAGGATACTCACAAGGTTTTACCTAGGTGAAGAAAATTCCCTTCGAGGAATTACCCATGTGAATCACTTGAAAAATTCATATGTCTTTGGAAAAGGTTATGAGTCAAGGCAATTATGTTTCTAATCCACAATGTTGTTCCTTCTTTGGAAAAAGAATCACTTTGCTCTTCATTGTTTTGCTAGAAAGAAACGAATCTCAGATCTTCATTATTTGCTTCTTTCTACTATCAATGAAGTAAATCGTCTGATGACATCTACAATGAATTTCCTTCCTACAGAAAACCAGAATTCTTATAAGGATGATCTCTTTTCAAGAAATCGTCACAGGTTGCAAGTTCCTCTTAATGGTATAAACGTTTATGCCACAAATGAACACCTTCCCTGTTCTTATAGGAACAAGTCTGGCAAGTCTAAATTGAGAAGATGGAAATCCTTCAACTCTTCTCCTCTGGAACCAATTTCTAGAGGTCCTAGACTTAGTCCTCAGAAAAATCCTTCTGATGGACTTTTAAAAGGGATTATCACTAATTCCTCTGGGTTAAGTTACAATCAATGGAAAAAGGGGAATTCTCGATATAATTACAAACGCACAAAAGATTTGTACAAATCATCTCCCCACAATTCGCAATGAGAATACTTCTCACTTCTTTACCTGATTTCAGGTAATTTAGTCCTTTATCTATCTTGAGAGTTGCAAGGATGATGATGTGGGAGTCTCAATATTAGTTGTATGTTTTTATGTGTTTTTATGTTAATTTCATTCGATCCTGCTGATCGTATCTCTGGCTCTAATTTGAAATGAAGTTTTCTAAATTTTTGATCCATGATCAACAAGTATTGTGTTTTCTCTAGTTGTTTTTTTTCTTTTTCTAAATCCTTTCCTATTTTGTGACCGGTCCACGAACGTCCGTGTCTCCTTCATATGAGTTCATAGGGTTTCCATAACAAGAGATTCTTTCTCCTGTTTACAAAACATATATATAGTTTATATTGTGTTTTTCCATCCCTAACAAAAACTCATATGGAGAACTCTTCAAGGTCTCAAGAGATTGGGAGTCTTGACATGGAGAAGGACACTCAAGGACGTCATTCGATTCAAGAACTTGTTTTGAAGAAGATTCTTACAAGGAAAGAGCACAACTCCTGTATTAATGAATCTGTCAAGGATTTTACTCGTTTTCAGAGTGATTCAAAGGTCGAGTTTGAAAATCTTCAACTGCAAATAAATCATCTTTTGGATGGTCAGGCTAGAATCCTTGCTAATCAACAGATCTTGATAAGGAATCAGAAGAAACTTATCGTGGACCGTGTTAAAGCTAGACAACTTGCTCGTGTTGTTGATCGTAAAGTTAGTGTTCTAACTCATGATCATGGGGTTTCCATGGTCAAGAAAATCAAGGAAATCAGCGACACCTTCTATGATGGATTCATTGAAAGGTATGAAGTTATCAATGAGCAGAATATTGTCTAGAAAACTTCTTATGAGAATTTATTCTTGCATTTTTAAGAAGGATAACTAGGGTTTGGAATAACCATTATTGTGAGCACACATAGCTATTGCCAACGTTTTTATTTGTCATCTATCATGATTGATTGATTATCATATTTGATTTAGAAGTGTTAGATGAATATGGCTAAGCTAAAAGTGTTCATATGGCTAACTTCGGTTAACTGTTATTGAGCCAACTTGTTATACACGTTTAGCTACGGTTCACCCATATCTAAATATAGGTATATTTCATTTGTGTGTATCAAGCTAATACCATCTAACGTGGAGATTGATTAGTTATTTTCTAAGCAAACTTAGCTTGAATCTTAAATCAGGAGTTCATCCAACGGTGGATATTGATTGCTTTGTTACTAAGATATCTTAGCTTTGATTGTAAGCAACCCTAATTTGAAAGACTATATAAGAGGTACTCTAGCATCCGGGAAACCTAATCCAGACACTCTTGTGTGTCCTAGTTGCAAACTAGAGTCGATTCTCCTTTAACCCCGGTTTTAGTTCTTTTGAAAAACCATTATAAGGGTTAACGACTTAAAGACTTCATTTGGGATTCGTGAAGCTGTGTCCAACTATTAGTTGCATATCATGATCTTACTTTTTCTATCGTACTGCGTTTATTCTTCTTTAAGGTTTTCTCGAGATTTATCACCGATAGATAAGATATAAAAAGTAATCACAACAGATTCTTCGTCCCCGACTCTTGTGATTCCGCAATAACTTCTACATTAATCAATTAGGCATATTTTTACTAAAACTAAGAACATACATTATGCAATGTAATATTCTCGTATCAACAAAATATTTTTTCTCGATTTCTTACATTATTAAATTTAAAACATTGTATGAAACAATCACATCCAAGTAAATTTATAAAAGTATAAGAGTAGTTCTATATAGACAACATAAAAAACAACATCAAAAACAATATATCCTACGGAGGGTGATGATGGACCCGTTGGAGCAATGAGTCCCATACTGAATGCCATGAGACCCAACATAAAGAAAATTGTGTGAGTGTACGACTTTTACATTGTTAGTTTGCACGGTACATGGATTCTTTTTTTTTAATAAGAAAATAGTGCATTACCAGAAGGTAATTACTCAACCGATACAACCGGCATGCGGGCTGCCTCCAAAGATCATGCATAGACCTTTGGGAGCAATCCCAAGCAATGTCATTTTCGTTTACTTTTGCTGAGATCAAGATAGTTAAATAATAACATTATGTTTGGACATTTCCAATTGAAATTATATAAATGGTTAGATTTCTAGTTAAGCTAGCTAGGTTGACTGCTGTATTGTTCCGATCTTTAGGGATTTTGATCAGCTTTCCCAGGACAAAAGAGATTGCTTCGAAAATTTCATACTTCATTTGATGGAAACCCAGTTGAATCTTCCTTGCGTTTCAGATTTGTACTCATTCTCCAGTTTCTTCAGACTCGCATCATCTTCAGCTTAAAAGTCTATGTTAGCTCTTTACAACTCTTTGAATTTTTGAAAATATAATACTAATTCTGATCTATATAGAATTTTTGAAAGTATAATACTAATTTTATTTCTATAAAAGTGAAAATAACATTTTTTTGCAGAAACCAAGGAAGTTTCTCTTGGTTTTCTAATGATGATGACAGAGACTTGGTCAGTGGATATCCTTGTTCTCATCCTGGGAGAATGGTCAAGATATTTGTATGGATGTTACATGTGTCTTGCCTTTCACTGGTGAAGGTGTCCGCTCTTTCGTCCCTGGGAAGGCTATTTCTAGTGTTGTATCACGAAAACGTACTAAATACCTTGACAAGTGTGTTTCACACGGCTATGTCCTGGTGTCCTAGCTTTCTCTACTTTAGGAGAACTCAGTAAAGACACTTTGTGTTTTTTCAAGCGTCTAAAAAATTGTTTGGTTAGCAACGACGCTAGTAGTGCTTGGGTAGTATTATTTTTCATAGATTAGGCATTGCTATTCAAAAGGGAGTTGGATCCCACCTTGTTGCTAGGTTACCAACCAAGAACTTTGTATGATTATTATTACTAGGTTAAAAAAAAAGAAAGAACGGAAATGTTATTTTTAATAAAAACGAAATAATTGTTGTTTAAAAAAAAAAAAAAAAGCTTACCGGATGTTTCCAATTTGGGTATAATTGAAAAGTGGTAAGTTTCTGGCACAAAATCGTACTATGGAAGACCTCTCTAGGACTGCCAACTGATGTGTTATTCACTTATTCTTGTCCATCCTTCATCCTTGGCTGCTTGCTCCAAGGGGATACCATATATTCAATTGGTAACATGTAAGGTATGCAACACAGGTACGCACAAATTGTAGTCAGTCCTGTGACATAGAGTCCAAGTTCTGGTCATCCGCCAATCACCAAGTGGTCTGGTGGTTGTCATGCTCCTTCCATCATGCGGAGGTAGGGTTTGAACCTGTAATTGTTGAAATCCACTCCAATTTAAGGAGTTTGGATGTAGTCTAGGGACCACTAATCTGGGGCAAAAAAAAAAAAGAAAAAAAAATTCTGGTCATTCGGCAGCAGTAGGGCATATTAAATGTCCCACCTACACAACACTCATACAGGACAACATCCTTTTAACTTGATTGGAACCGTCTTTTAAAGCAGCAAGAAAAGGAAAAAATAAA
The DNA here is from genome assembly GCA_023531295.1 of Papaver armeniacum. Lineage (NCBI taxonomy): Eukaryota > Viridiplantae > Streptophyta > Magnoliopsida > Ranunculales > Papaveraceae > Papaver > Papaver armeniacum. Next base: position 69,872 of record JAJJWW010008264.1, on the reverse strand, counting down.
AGAAGCCCAAATGGGGTTGATGGATTGGTGGTGAATCGTGATAAAAAAAGATTGGTCTTTTTCCTCTGACTAAGTTTCTCATTTTCTCTGTACACACTACCCACGATATATATAAATAAACTAGACGACCGTTACCACGGTGGGATGGCCGACCGAAAAAATTGACGTAAAACTAAATTTTGTGTTCACACCTAGTTCCTACGTAGGGTGAAAATATTATTTTTCCCGAGACTAGACGAAGGTATAATTTTTCCAAACACGACGCGAAAGATTATTTTAGACAAGTTCATGGTATATTTTTACTTTGCAAATAATTTGGTGGTGATTCAACACTATATGTTGTCTTTTCATTTTGAAATTAGTTGTTTTTATACTTACTCGATCATTTTATTTTTCTTGTAGTTTTTTCAATTTTTTTTTTTAAGATATCTCAATTTTAAGCCTATCTTGCAATTGTGAAGGAGAAAAGATCTGAAATTTGGAGAATAATAAAAAAATTGAAAAACAAAAATTTGATAAGATTGTTTGTGCTCATTCATAGACTAATTTAAAGAGCGCTTTCCAAATATATAAAATTTATAAAAATACGACTCAGAATAAATATACGAGGTTTTTAAATATATAAAAATGCATTTACTGTTGTGCCCTTTCTTTTTGGTTTATTTACAAAAATGTCTAATACCTTATTCCCTCCTCTTCGATTTATTTACGAAAATATCTAAAGGAAAAACGGTAAAATTTGATTTGAGGGACATCTTAGTCTTTTCCAGGTGTCCGGACCAAAATTCAATCTTTTTTGTGTAATTGAAAAAAATGTCACGCTTCACATTGACACAAAGTCACCATATATAGAGTCCTCCCTCGCTTCGCTTGGTCGGCCTAATAACTAAACAAGGCCAAGAACTTAGGTTTTTTCATCTCCTGAAACTGGAGATTCGGGTCTGGTTTTGTTTTTGTCCCACTGCAATAACATTAACACCAACAACAAAAAATAATATTATGTGGATTCCACCTGCTTCTAACAACCTCACAAGAAGATAAAAATGGTGCATTTTTAAGATTCACTTCCCCGATCATCACTGTTTTAGGTCTGTTTTTCTCACTCTCTCTTGCATAATTTTTTTTTGGGGTTTTTTGTTTTTTAAAATCCGAGGGTTTTTTATTTTAATTTAATGTTAGGTTCTTCTCCTCTTTTTGCAGGTTATATTATAACTTTATCTTCTGCGCTTTGAATGAATTGAGGTGAGTTTTTGTTATCATTTTTTACTTTTCATTTTTCATTTCTGGATTTGTAACGATCTGTAATGGTTCGATAAATTCGTAAGTTGGGTTTCTTCCTGATCATTTTCTTTTGATCCCTCTCCATTCTAGGGCATTTAAGTTGTTCTTTGTATCTTTTTGGGTTTTGGGATCTTAGGTCTGAGTAAATTTTTATTTTTATTTTTTTGAATTTTGTTATCCTTAGGGTTGGAAAATGTATGAGTTTTAAAGGTTGAAGCCCTCCAAGTTTCTTGGGCCAGTACAGTTGGTGGTGTTAGATTTAGATTCATCGACAGAATGTGCGAGATTGAGCATTAATTACTTTTTATTGTTTATTATTTCTCTTCCTTGAGATTTATAGGGTTTTTACATCAGGTATTTGAGCTTGAGGTTTGGAATGATACACTCACACACATACTGTGAAAAAAATTGGTGAATGGGGATTCAGACGATGGGGTCTCAAGGTGGTAACAGTCAGCATTCTCAGTTCCTGCCGTTAGCGAGGCAAGGATCATTGTATAATCTAACGCTTGATGAGGTTCAAAACCAGCTAGGAGACTTAGGAAAACCTTTAAGTAGCATGAACCTAGATGAGCTACTAAAGAATGTGTGGACGGCCGAAGCCAATCAGGGTGTAGGAATGGACGCGGAGAATACAGCTCAAAATGAACAACATGCTTCAGCTTCTGCTTTACAGCGTCAAGCGAGCCTTAACTTAACTAGGGCTCTTAGCAAGAAAACGGTCGATGAGGTGTGGAAAGATATACAGCAAGGTCAGAAAAATGACACAGAAGAGTTGAAAGCTGCTCAGGAAAGACAACAAACTCTAGGTGAGATGACACTGGAAGATTTCTTGGTGAAAGCAGGGGTTGTCGCTGAAGGTCCAGGGGATAAGAAAAATGAAGGGGCTACTGGTGTAGGAGTTGATTTAATGGCAGCACCTCCTCAGAGTTTCACTCAGCAAGCTCCATGGATGCAGTACCAGGTCCCTGCAATACATCAACATCAGCAGCAACAACAGCAACAAAATATGATGGGAATTTTCGCTCCAGGTCGTCCAGTTCCGCAGCCTCTTGCTCTAGCTACAAGTCCAATTTTGGAAGTCACCTATTCTGACAACCAAATGGCTTTGTCATCTCCTATAGCCTTGTCAGATACACAAACACCTGGGCGAAAAGGGTTGCCCCAGGAGGAGACATGATTGAGAAAACTGTAGAGAGAAGGCAGAAAAGGATGATTAAGAACAGGGAGTCTGCAGCCAGGTCACGAGCTAGGAAGCAGGTTGGTTCTCTTGCTATTCAGTTAGCTGTGGAGTTCCAATAATTGTTCTATTCTAGTATATATAAGTAGCTTAATAAATGGTTTGGGCAGGCTTACACTAATGAGCTGGAGAACAAGGTTTCGCGCCTGGAAGAGGAAAATGAAAGGCTCAGGAAACAGAAGGTAGATGCCTGTTTTCTATTTGTTTGTTTGTTTGTTTGTGCTTGCATTTCATTTCATTTCTTTGTGGTGGCTATATCTTCTGGAAGTTTTAATACTCATCATTGCGATATAAATCAGACTAGCAGGGTTTAGACGAATCGAGTGATTTCTGTATGAAATCTAGTGTCTAAATTCTGAATGAGGGTTTTAGATGGGCCAAAACTTGGTTTTATTTTCTGATGCACCTGTGACATAGTACTGATCAAATTTGTCTAAACAGAAAGTTGTTGTTATTACCGTGCAATTAGTGTGCCGCCTATCCTGTGGAGAATATATTAAATTCAGGTTTTTAAGGCTGTGGAGTTGTTTTAGAGTAGTTTCAATGCAAATTATCATACAAACATACCTCCACAATGATGTTCCGGACCTTTTAAGTTGGCAGTGTAACCAGTTTGTCATTAATTATGTAATATTTGTAGCTGTGAACCACAAAAGATACCTAATTATATTCATAGCTCTCACAGAAGTCATGGACAGCTCCCAAACCTTTGTCTTTTTGACTCCCATCATAATCGTTATTCTTCTGTTTTATTGGCCTACCTTTTTGTAGCGGTGATTGGGTGCCTAACCACCTTTACTGGGACGAAGTTAACGTTTGTTGCTTTTTACATGTTTATGCTATTTATCTCTTTTGAATAGTGCTACGGTTAGTGATTACGCTACCAAAAGAAATAAATGATGGCACTCCCAAAACTAGTCCAGGTTAGTGTCTTGACCAAGTTCCAATATTAAGCATATTCCGAGAAGCCAAGGTCATTCATTTGTGGAACCAGCATCTTTTAGAGTTACGAAATGAGTCATTGCACAGTTGTAAGAAGTTAAGTTTATGAGTGTCATCTTATCCACCAAATCTAAGTATTAGATGCCAACCATGTTTCGATGCTGGTGTTAGTTTCTACAGTCTTAGTTTTTTTTTGCCAAGACTGGGATTTTTTATTCTGACTTGGTGAGATCTTGATTTGACTTCAGTATATTGGAGAAATCATAAATAGTGCACATAAAAATAGGAATAACAATCTTCATGAAGCGTTTGTGATGTATGCCAAATTTCTTATACTACGTGGGATGACAAGTCTTCATATGATTGCTCACAACTTTGGATCCTCTGTCATTTGCTTGTAGTTCCAGGAGGTGTAATTTTTGTACGTCGAATAGTTCATGAAATTTAGTAAAAACGGTTATCTACTCCCGTGTTTTTACCTTTCCTGTTGGATATTCAACATCCCCTTTCCTCTCGGTTTGTTGCAGGAGCTGGATACAATATTACCATCTGCACCGCCGCCTGAGCAGAAGTATCAGCTTCGAAGAACAAGCTCAGCCCCTTTCTAAACTGGACTTGTGTGTTCATACAAAATGTTCTTTACAGTATAGGCAGACTGCACTGGGGTTGTTCCTTGATATTTTGCTTTAGAAAATTCTTGGGAGCCTGACCCATAATTTCTCAGCTTCTCGAACAACTTTTGGAGCTATCTTTCTCAAGCTAGCAAGGGCGCCTTAGAAATATCTGAAACCTGCTGTTTAGTGTTGTTTAGATTCTGCCCCTGCTATTGAATTGAGGCTTTGGTTGTATGTACATGTTCACCGCTCACTTATTGTAGAACTCACAGAACAATAGTTTTTTTCATTGTGTGCTATTAGATGTTTCTAAATGTACGTCGCGGTTTTATATATTGGTTAACGTTCTTGTTTCCTTAATTCCATGGTTTATTGTTCTGTCCTTGTTTCCTTAATCCAAGTTCAGTGTGTATACCCTTTTTAAAGAATGAGGGAAGGTTTCTGATTCTCTAAGCAAATCAAAGACCTGAAACTGCTACTGCAGGCATTGTCTTGGATCCGCTGGACATGTTCTGCCTGTTTGTACTTGACAGTTGCTAACCATCCAATTTTGTTTTTAAGCCTGATTTTGAACATCACTGCAGGACAACTTAGCTCAATTAAGGGGCCAATACAGTGATTGGCTTTCTGACTAGCCTGTACGAAAGATTCAGCTCGACTGACAGCCAAAACAAACTGATACAATCGGCACCCTATCGGATTGTTTGTTCGAATGGGGCTTGACTATTGAATTGATTTGTCCTAAACCTGAGGCAGACCTGAGCAAATGAAAATAATTGGATTAGAAGCTGGTCCAATCTTGGGTCGAACTGAATCGGATTTAAAGACAAAAATTCAGTTCCTACCCTCGCAGGCTCGCACCAGAAATTACGTTGCTGTTTTGTTGCCATGACCACTTCCGTTTCAACGTATACACTGGGTAGGTTGTCAACGTAGATCTGGTACTAGGATGGGGTGACCATTCAAGTGTTTAGTTTAAAGAGCATGGCGCAAATACAAGGGTTCTTTCCTCTTGTTAGTGAACACCTTCACCAAGACGAAAGGCGGAAAGGGTCGATATAACTCTTTCATAGACACTATTAAGTACATAACAATTTATTCGGCTGATTATACATAACCACTATGAGTGGCACACAAATGGAAAAACAGCAGCAATTGCTGATAACAATCAGAATAACATCTGCAACCGCTGTATGGGCCATCCGCCAAAATTGAGTCACTGCATGCACTGCTAAAAAACTTAATGGCGCAGCAGTGAACACGAGGGGGACTACTGTTCACTCATTCGAATATTCATCGCCACCTGGAAAGATCAACTTCAAGTCTTCATTGTCTCTGTAAACTTGAACCAGAGCAGCAGCCTTGTATGCAAATAACCCAAACATCGCTGGAACAAGCTATACTAAACAAACGAAAACAAAAGTGAAATTCAATTCATTTTATTATGCCCAATAATGTGCAAAACTTGCAAAAGAAAATAATCCACCACTATCAGGTGTTTGTTTACGTGAATCAAGAACACTCCACGTAAGCAGTGGATGAATCGACAATTTGTATTTTCATAAGACAGTTAACCATATTTGTTTCCAGAAACCACATCGGGGATCTAGTTACTCACGTTCAAACATGAGTAATCCACTTTTTCTGTGTGATACTTACCAGCTCCCAAGTATATGAGGTCAGAGATCGAGAAAAGGTAAAAATTGTACCTGAAAACTAAAAAGATCATTGGAAAATGAGTAGATAGCCCCCAAAGTCCATAAATTGCAGCAGGGATCACAAGCCTTGGCGATGAAAGAACAAAGCCGCTACCATTTAGCGTTGTTTCAAAGAAGTTCTGCAAGTCCTCGCTTCTTATCCCAATTCTGATTCAGAAAACACATTGTTCGTTTAAAGGAAAATGCATGAGACCAAATCATGCAGCATAAAAACTATCAGTACAGAACATTCACATAGTTTAGTTGAATTTATACTTCTTTACTTTCTTCTGCCTGAAAATCTGTGGAACTGCTTCCCTCACAGGTTGTCAACATGGAAATACAACAGCTGGAGATACAAAAAACTGCTCTACAAAAGAGGAAAACAAAGCTCCAAAGTTAAAGAGTAAAATATCTAGGTATGAGCCCTGGCTGGTCATCGGAGAACCTTACAGTAGGAAAATACTGTTTACCTGAAAAGAACTCCCCGTTGCATAACTTATAGCAGCCTATAAAACAGACAAGTGAAGTTATAGTAAGAATTTTTTTAACAATGAAGGAAAAGATTTAAACTACTAAGAAAGCGAAAAATTAAGCCACATTCTTCTAGAGATGTTTTTTTTTAGAAATTTGAAACCATTTTATCAGCTTAGCAAATGATATAGACACGGCTATTGAATTTTTGGTAGTAAGATTTAAGAAAGTCCCTTGCATTTTCATATCGTAAAAGGGACAATGTAAGATAATGATTCGAATGACTTCCTCCTGCAACAATGCCAGTGTTTACCTGTATAGAGAAGACCACTAAACAATATCCAGTGCAGAAAGTTCCAACTGCAGCAGTTAAGAGGGTCAACTCTTTCTTAATCTGAAAGGTAACAACAGTAAAGGTCAGTTGTTTGCGCACTATTAATTATTCAGATATTACTTTTGCTTGTGAAAACGCAGTTCTTGATTAGATAGTACAAATGCTGCTTGAGAGGATTCAGACAAAGTAGCATGAACTTGAAATCAAAGTTCACAAGTGTTTATCAAGATATAAAAACGATTCAAAAGCATCATACAGCATCATACTGTAGAAGGTTAAGTTTCTTCCTTCTTTCACGATCATCTTGTATTTCCTGTCATTACACAAAACGTAACTCTGAATCAATAACACAGTCAAACAATTAGAAGAACTAACGATTGTCTTACCAAGCTAGTGAGAAAAAAAAAAAAAGAAAAAAATAACAAGTATGATATATTGTAATTTCAAAATAAATTCAGACCTTAAAAGTTTGTTTCCTATTGACTGGCGCAGTTTCATCCCCAGATACCCATTCAAGGGTTTTAGTCAGCTTCAAAAATCCACCGTCATTCTCAGTTTCCATAACCTGCACCAGTTTGTTAGTAAGAATAAAGTTACGCACATTCTAACCAGAACCTACTAATATGACCTCGATAGATTCGACAGTGGGTTTGTTCCCAAAACTTGGAATCCCGCTCACGGTATCCCTTATGTCACCAGTGTCTCCACAAGTCATGTCCCTATGGTTTAGTCTGTTCCTTCGGGATGCTTTAATTTGACGTAGAGCAATGTTCTAATACGGGTTAAACTAAGTTTGCAGCATACAATCGATTCTCAGTCATTGTTCCTCCAAGACATAGATGATAGAACTTGTAAATGTATAAACTACTGATACTTAATAAATAAAGTCAGTTTTGTGTGCTCACCTCCTGTAATTGCATTTGCTGAGAATTTTCATCAAACACATTATCTTCAAGATCAATGAATTTCAATTCATCTCTTCTCCAAATAATATCAGAAGCTTTACTTACAAAGTCACCATTCAATTGTCTATCCCTTAAAAACATTTGTAAAGCATCCTCTCCTGCAAGAGAAGGAAAAAAAGAAGTTACAGACTATATTCTAGTTATCATTATTACTCTCTGAGATGTGAGAAAATGTAAACAAGTACCAGGAAGAGAACTTCTGAAAACTGAAACTACTGACTTTCTCCCTCTACCATGATGATGAAATGGAGACTTTTTGAGAAATGGGTGTGGAGAATTGACAGGGCTAAATACCCTTCTCACTTCTAAAAGAGTCTTCATTTCTTTCTTTCTGTCTAAGGTCTGAAACTTTTTCTCTTCTAGTGACAGCAATACATTATCCACCATACATGTTTCAAAAATCTCTTCTCATTTTTTACTCTTGTAAATTGATTGGGTAACATGTAGCATAGGAAATCTGAATGAGAGGATTACTTGATTTTTCATTTCAAAGCAGAGTAAGTACAGTACATATATTCCAAATTTGTATAATCCTGTACACATGTCAGTCACCCGTGGACTACTTATTTTTTGCAACTCTGTTAACCTTCAATACTAGCAGTAACATGAACCCACCATATAATTTGTTAGCTCTTGCCATGTAGGACCTGTTTGAAATAAAGAACTGAGTTGGTATAAATCATTCAATCGGGGGCGAAGAATCGTTGCGCCGCATCGACATCCAAGACTAATGTGCAATGGACGGTTCAGATGATATTTCTTAAACCTGGCATAAACCTTTGTTTCTTAAACCCTAACCCTAGAAAGAAAGTCCCGTACATATAAGAAGGCATTTGCAGAGCCATTCTCAGTCAGAATGTCTTATACATAGTGTCGCTTTCATTATTTCCTTAAATATAGAGAATTTCTCTGGAACCAACAAAACTTTTACCAGTTTGTTTGTATTGTCTCAATTTTGATTCTGCTTGAATATTAGACTACGATTTTTTTTTGAAAACTAGTAATCGTTTTTCGTTCTTTTTGATTTTGGTTTTGTTTAGACGATTGATTGTAAAGGGGCAAATGAGGAAATTTTATATGTAAATGGGTAATTTGCGTCTGAATATTTCATTGATGTTAACACCTTGGAGATCCGATGCCCTAAATAAATATGTATAATCGTTTTGGTTTTCCTGTAAATTTTTTTTTTTTGGTTCATGCGTTTGGGATTGGGAGAGAATAAGGTGATGAGTAATTTCTCTATTGGTTTGATCGTCGAAATGATGGCTTAAATGTTTCTTGGACACTCTGATTATTCTCTCCTCCCAACTCTCAGACTCGGTTCAGTTTTAAATATGATGTTCTTTCCTTGGAATTATTTTCACTATTCCGGGACATTTACTACAATGTGGAAGGGCCATTGCAAGGCTGTAGAGTGTATTATAGTGGTTTGAGCATTTTTGTGTGTTTGAATGTAACAAAATTACAAGCTTGTGAAGGCAGTAATCTCCCCACCAACGGTCGTGCTGTATTGGAGGATTTCGCTTATGTAAATTAGTTTGTGAATTTCGAAATGTCCTTGCTAATATTTTGTTAACCTTTCTGAAAGGACCCATTTTACTATGATTGACAAAAAGAGCCAAGTGATTTCCTGCATTGTGCATACCTTGAACCGACGTAGATTGACGGTTGTAGACTTGCAGAATCTTTGCCCATCGGAGGATTCCATTGACGGCGGCTTCTCCGGTTTCCCATCGGAGGATTTCTCTGAAACCAACAAAACTTTTACCGTATTGTCTCAATTTTGATGTCGTTTTGAATATTAGACTACGATTTTTTTGAAAACTAGTAATCGTTTTTTGTTCTTTTTGATTTTGGTTTTTTTTAGACGATTGATTGTAAAGGGGCAAATGAGGAAATTGTATATGTAAATGGGTAATTTGCGTATGAATTTTTCGTTGATGTTAACACCTTGGAGATCTGATGCCCTAAATAAAATCTCTACTAACGTTCTTGCTTTCCTGCAAATTTAATTATTAGCTTTTTTTTGTTTCTTTTCTGGTTTGTGAGTTTGGCATTGGGAGAGATTAAGGTGATGATTAGGTAATTTCCCTAGTGGTTTGATCTTCAAAATGATGGCTTAATAGACTCCGTCGTTCAAATATGACGTTCTTTCCTTGGAATTATTTCGTTTTTTTTTTTTGTGTGGACTTCATTCCTGTATGTTTACTTACTACAGGCCGTTGCAAGGTTGTAGAGTGTATTACAGTGGTTTGGGAAATTTTGTGTGTTCGAATATAATAATGTGGCAGAGCTAAAGACTCTCCTATGTCTGTCACTTGGTCCGGTAAATTAGTTTGTGAGTTTCACAATTGCCCTGCCTAATAATTTGTTATCTTTTCTAAAGGGACAGTAGCCAGTAAGACTAGGAGCTTCTAAACTTCTTTTTCAGGGGCAGAAAATGGGACAAAATTGAATAAAAAGACCGTTTTTTTCCCCTAATGGCTCATCCGCAATAAGTATAAAATACAAATAATCTTTCTTTTTGATCACACATTGTGACGCCCCAAATATTAAACCTGCTTAGCTAATAGGATTATAATCTAATTGAAGCATAAAATCTTGATTACCGATTTTAAGAATCATATTTACATAAAGTGCTAATAACAAAACCCAAACTCTCTGATATTATATAAATGAAAGTCTTTCAAGTGTTATGAATATATTAACGTGTTATTTCACGGATAAACAAGAAATACATATATGCAATGGATACGTAACGTTCTTAATTTGCTAAATCTTTAAGCTACGGAAACATATATCTTCGAGCCCGCCATCTCTTTTGATAACTGAAAAAACAGTAAAGTGGGAACAAGTGAGCACATCATCCCGATAGGGGTGCCCAGTGCAAACATATAACTCTCGAGTAATCACTAATATGCTTCACAGTTCTAAAAGAATATATAAGTTAAAAGAAACACGAAGAAACTAATCATTCAGTAATATATACGTCACGAAGCAAGTGTCACCCTAACCTCACCAAACTCATTGGAGAAGACGATGCGAGAGCAACCCTAATCAATAATAATAACATCTTCCACACAGAGTGCCCATACAAACCATGATTCAGAATATTACCATCAAGATCAGAAGGTTAGACAAACAAGCATAATATGCACACGAGTGATTTCCCTCAAATAAAATAATATATATAATATCATAACGGATGAGTTACCGTCCTACTAGGTAATATTCAAACGGATGAGTTACCGCCCTACTATATTAATAAGCAATAATATTCAAACGGATGACTTACCGCCCTACTTATGAAATAGTTATAATAATATTTAAACGGATGAATTACCGCCCTGCTAAATAATATTGTCGACGGATGAATTACCTCCTTACTTAACTTAGCTAAGAGCCGTGGGGAAACACAGGCACTCCTCGTAGGGAAATCTCACAATGCATATCACAGACAAACACATCATACATACATATTCAACATATACATCATGCTCAAAGATACAAGAATAGTACATCAAAGTACATGCAATCACGCACACAGATAGTAAAGTCTCATCATGCTCGCAGATAAAGGAAGACTTAATGATTACAAGAAGGTTACAGAACTCCCACCTGTTTTGATGACAAGCCACGCCTACCTTGAAATCCAAAATCAACTGGTTCATCCTTTGAATCGATCGTCATTAATATAGACTAACTGTTACACAAGCACTCTAAGAATTTATCCAATAGGCTCACACAATAATAACAACATAATTTCATACAAGTCTGCAGCTATTGGCTAAGTCAAATAACTAAATGTTCTAGTTTTATTAATGGTTCTATAACCTAGTACTAAGTTTTCTACGCATAAATTAATATCTACTTATCCAAATGGGGTCATATTTGGTGTCATCAGACAGCCCTCGAAAAACCCTACAACTTTGCATAAGGAACCGAAAGCTAATCTGCACTCGTAGTGGTCCAAAAACTCAAAGGAAGAACGATGGCCCTAACAACAACATGCGGGCCTACTCGGTCCGACCGTAAAACCAGCCCTCTAATACCGGTCCATCTTACCTTGGTCCCAAGCTCGAGTCAGTTAATCTAACTCGCCTCGATTCGATGAGTCAACCTGGTCAACACTGTTTGACTCCGCCGAGTCAACTCACTCAACCCATTTCATCTTCAACCTCTAGCACCCTTGTAAACTACACGAGGGCCTAACTTTGGGGGTCTCTAATTGATTCGTTTCTTATCCAAATTAAGTATTATTTGTCTCTTTGAAAGATGGCAATTTCTACTACAACTTTGTAGTTTCGATCCGGATCTAGTTCTACCTATATCTTAGCTAATTATCACCGACAAGTTTCTCTCTTACTTGAAATGACAAGTTTTACCCAGATTTCCTAACATACCTTAAAATGGCTATATCTCATTCATATGAACTCCAAATTGAACAAACTCGGTTTCTATAGTTTCATAATTCAAAATATGATATTTCATAAGAAGAAATAAGGATCTAAATCATCTCCGAAGATGTCTAAAAACAAGATTAAGGTTAAGAAGATAAACACATAAAATCATGATAATCACATCTAAACTATAAGAACTTGATTAATTTTACTCTACTTTGGCATCTAAGAAGTACCCAAATCATAACTAACTTAATATAAACCATTAGAAAGGTTACCTTGATTATTAAAGGAGGTTCTATCATTCATTTCATTATCATCATCAAGAACATCATTTTATCCATTTCCTTCTTACTCACCTCTAACTTTAGATTCCTATTGCTATGTTCTTTCCCTCTTTTCTCGATGTTATAAAGTCCTCTCAAATCACTCTTCCACTGATTCTAAGCACCCAAACTCTTCTACTATTAATTATCTTATGATCACACCCTCACACAAATCTAATTCTAATATCATTGCACTCTACTACAACTCTTATCGTTTTTTCTTAAGTAAACACATAAAAATTTACACTCTTTCTTGATACTATAACAATCTTCTTTCTCTCAGACACTCTGTTCTCTTTCTAAACTTCCACCACCACCTTACAAACCAAAACAACAGCACCACCTAGTTATCACACGTGAAGAAGAGAGATATGCATGGAAATTTAATTTGAAAGAAACTAAATAAGTAACTCTTACACTCAACTTACACTCCATTACTATCACCACTTTGACCTAATAACTAAGGGACAACCTAATCACTTATCAAAGGTCCGGTCCACTTATAAGTTCGGTCCAACGCCGGTCAACGATCAATGATTCCGGTCAACGACAGGTTGACTAATTTCTACTCCGTCCTCCGTGTCTCATATCTTATTCGTCCGACGTCCGATTGACGCGTTCTAATAGTCGATTTCGCGTAACTTTTCGAGATGTATCTAATGGCACTAGTTTTGTCCAAATTATTGTTAGATTATTTTTTATTAATTATTGTTCATATTTAATTAATCGAGTCATTGACGGCTAAATCGTCTCTTGACTAGTCTAATAGCGTTGACGTGTTTTACGGGTCCTTATATTTTACCCACCTTACAAGAATTTTCGTCCTCGAAAATTGAATCAATCTACCTCTCAATGCAAGTACAACTCATACTTACAAACGCGCGAGATCCAACTCATTTCAAATGAGTTCCAAATAACATGAAATAAAATACAAACCTATATGTACCTCTACAACAAGGATTTTAATTTTTTTTTTTTAGCTCCAGATTCAATAGACTATTTTCTATTTATATAGATTATTGGTTTTAGGTATATTAAAAGATACTTTACAATAAAGTTTCTATATGAATATGTAATCTATCAATCAAAACTATCAACCCCACTATACTGATTTAAACACTAACAAATAAATAATTCTAAATTCTACACACTAAAATTTTATCTCAATAAATCAATGGCTCTACATATAAGTTAAGGTACTCAGTAAGAATCTACATGACTTTCAGGATCTATCAAATATATTAATCTCACTATTCTTTCTAATAATGGATTATCTACGCGTTCATAGTTTTAGACTAACTATTCTCTAATTTCTATTAGCTATCCAAAACATAAAGTAACTAGCAACTGCATTTTTTTTTACCTCCTAATACATACACACAACAAGAAAACGAATCAATCAACCAAGTAATTCTTTTAGTTCTTAATAGCTTTTAGTGATTATGATTTATCTCACAACCCATCCCAGTTCTAAACTATTCTAATTCAGTAACTTGCACTAGCTATTATCTATTGCAGCCCATGTAAGATCTAATAGTGAGCTCTGATACCAAGTTGTGACGCCCCAAATATTAAACCTGCTTAGCTAATAGGATTATAATCTAATTGAAGCATAAAATCTTGATTACCGATTTTAAGAATCATATTTATATAAAGTGCTAATAACAAAACCCAAACTGTCTGATATTATATAAATGAAAGTCATTCAAGTGTTACGAATATATTAATGTGTTGTTTCACGGATAAACAAGAAATACATATATGCAATGGATACGTAACGTTCTTAATTTGCTAAATCTTTAAGCTACGGAACATATATCTTCGAGCCCACCATCTCTTTTGATAATCGAAAAACACTCAAGTGGGAACAAGTGAGCACATCATCCCGATAGGGGTGCCCAAAGGTCAAAACATATAACTCTCAAGTAATCACTAATATGCTTCACAGTTCTAAAAGAATATAAGTTAAAAGAAACACGAAGAAACTAATCATTCAGTAATATATACGTCACGAAGCAAGTGTCACCCTAACCTCACCAAACTCATTGGAGAAGACGATGCGAGAGCAACCCTAATCAATAATAATAATATCTTCCACACAGAGTGCCCATACAAACCATGATTCAGAATATTACCATCAAGATCAGAAGGTTAGACAAACAAGCATAATATGCACACGAGTGATTTCCCTCAAATAAAATAATATATATAATATCATAACGGATGAATTACCGTCCTACTAGGTAATATTCAAACGGATGAGTTACCGCCCTACTATATTAATAAGCAATAATATTCAAACGGATGACTTACCGCCCTACTTATGAAATAGTTATAATAATATTTAAACGGATGAATTACCGCCCTACTAAATAATATTGTCGACGGATGAATTACCTCCTTACTTAACTTAGCTAAGAGCCGTGGGGAAACACAGGCACTCCTCGCAGGGAAATCTCACAATGCATATCATGCATAAACACATCATACATACATATTCAACATATACATCATGCTCAAAGATACAAGAATAGTACATCAAAGTACATGCAATCACGCACACAGATAGTAAAGTCTCATCATGCTCGCAGATAAAGGAAGACTTAATGATTACAAGAAGGTTACAGAACTCCCACCTGTTTTGATGACAAGCCACGCCTACCTTGAAATCCAAAATCCACTGGTTCATCCTTTGAATCGATCGTCGTTAATATAGACTAACTGTTAATCACACAAGCACTCTAAGAATTTAGCCAATAGGCTCACACAATAATAACAACATAATTTCATACAAGTCTGCAGTTATTGGCTAAGTCAAATAACTAAATGTTCTAGTTTTATTAATGGTTCTATAACCTAGTACTAAGTGTTCTACGCATATATTAATATCTACTTACCCAAATGGGGTCAAATTTGGTGTCATCGGACAGCCCTCGAAAAACCCTACAACTTTGCAGAAGGAACCGAAAGCTAATTCAGACCAGAAGTGGTCCAAAAAATCAAAGGAAGAACGATGGCCCTAACAACAACATGCGGGCCTACTCACCGGCCTCAAAACCAGCCCTCTAATACCGGTCCATCTTACTCGGTCTGAAGCTCGAGTCGCTTAATCTAACTCGTCGATTCGATGAGTCAACCCAGTCAACACTGTTTGACTCGCCGAGTCAACTCACTCAACCCATTTCATCTTCAACCTCTAGCACCCTTGTAAACTACACGAGGGCCTAACTTTGGGGGTCTCTAATTGATTCGTTTCTTATCCAAATTAAGTATTATTTGTCTCTTTGGAAATATGGCAATTTCTACTACAACTTTGTAGTTTCGATCCGGATCTAGTTCGGCCTATATCTTAGCTAATTATCACCGAAAAGTTTCTCTCTTACCGAAATGACAAGTTTTACCTGATTTCCTAACATACCTTAAAATGGCTATATCTCATTCATATGAACTCCAAACTGAACAAACTCGGTTTCTATAGTTTCATAATTAAAAATATGATATTTCATAAGAAGAAATAAGGATCTAAATCATTAGGCCTGTCAATATTGGTCCGATATCCGGGATCCGTTTCCGATTATTCGATATCCTATAGGATTTTATCCGTTGACGGATATCTGGATATAATATGTTATCGGATATTTCTTCCTTAACATATCGGAATCGGAATTAGCTATATCCGCTTTGTTTAGATATCCGATATGTAAAGGACGTAATTGTAATTTTTCCAAACCCTTATTTCCCCTACTAATTGATGGCTGATTTTCTTTTAATGTTCGGTGTTGATAAGTTTGGGATTCGATATCCGATAATATCGAGTATAATATCGGATATTATCGGATATTGTCGGATAAATATCCGATAAGTGTCAATTATGAAAATGTTTTACAAGGGTTTTTAAGCTTTTTTGGTATAACCTGATATTATCGATATTTATCGGATATCCGATAGCTTAACTATCGGTATCGATTTTATATCTCGATTTTGATATCCTATAGGATATTATCGGATATCTATCCGATAATCCTTAACCTGTCGGATAACGGAATTCCTAATATCCGACGGATATTCTTCCATTGACACCCCTATAAATCATCTCCTAAGATGTCTAAAAAACAAGATTAAGGTTAAGAAGATAAACACATAAAATCATGATAATCACATCTAAACTATAAGAACTTGATTAATTTTACTCTACTTTGGCATCTAAGAAGTACCCAAATCATAACTAACTTAATATAAACCATTAGAAAGGTTACCTTGATTATTAAAGGAGGTTCTATCATTCATTTCATTATCATCATCAAGAACATCATTTTATCCATTTCCCTTCTTACTCACCCTCTAACTTTAGATTCCTATAGCTATGTTCTTTTCCCTTTTTTCTGATGTTATAAAGTCCCTCTCAAATCACTCTTCCACTGATTCTAAGCACCCAAACTCTTCTACTATTAATTATCTTATAATCACACCCTCACACAAATCTAATACTAATATCATTGCACTCTACTACAACTCTTATCGTTTTTTCTTAAAGTAAACACATAAAAATTTACACTCTTTCTTGATACTATAACAATCTTCTTTCTCTCGACACTCTTGCTTCTCTTTCTAAACTTCCACCACCACCTTACAAACCAAAACAACAAAGACCACCTAGTTATCACACGTGAAGAAGAGAGATATGCATGGAAATTTAATTTGAAAGAAACTAAATAAGTAACTCTTACACTCAACTTACACTCCATTACTATCACCACTTTGACCTAATAACTAAGGGACAACCTAATCACTTATCAAAGGTCCGGTCCACTTATAAGTTCGGTCCAACGCCGGTCAACGATCAATGATTCCGGTCAACGACATGTTGACTAATTTCTACTCCGTCCTCCGTGTCTCATATCTTATTCGTCCGACGTCCGATTGACGCGTTCTAATAGTCGATTTCGCGTAAATTTTCGAGATGTATCTAATGGCACTAGTTTTGTCCAAATTATTGTTAGATTATTTTTTATTAATTATTGTTCATATTTAATTAATCGAGTCATTGACGGCTAAATCGTCTCTTGACTAGTCTAATAGCGTTGACGTGTTTTACGGGTCCTTATATTTTACCCACCTTACAAGAATTTTCGTCCTCGAAAATTGAATCAATCTACCTCTCAATGCAAGTACAACTCATACTTACAAACGCGCGAGATCCAACTCATTTCAAATGAGTTCCAAATAACATGAAATAAAATACAAACCTATATGTACCTCTACAACAAGGATTTTAATTTTTTTTTTTTTAGCTCTAGATTCAATAGACTATTTTCTATTTATATAGATTATTGGTTTTAGGTATATTAAAAGATACTTTACAATAAAGTTTCTATATGAATATGTAATCTATCAATCAAAACTATCAACCCCACTATACTGATTTAAACACTAACAAATAAATAATTCTAAATTCTACACACTAAAATTTTATCTCAATAAATCAATGGCTCTACATATAAGTTAAGGTACTCAGTAAGAATCTACATGACTTTCAGGATCTATCAAATATATTAATCTCACTATTCTTTCTAATAATGGATTATCTACGCGTTCATAGTTTTAGACTAACTATTCTCTAATTTCTATTAGCTATCCAAAACATAAAGTAACTAGCAACTGCATTTTTTTTTTACCTCCTAATACATACACACAACAAGAAAACGAATCAATCAACCAAGTAATTCTTTTAGTTCTTAATAGCTTTTAGTGATTATGATTTATCTCACAACCCATCCCAGTTCTAAACTATTCTAATTCAGTAACTTGCACTAGCTATTATCTATTGCAGCCCATGTAAGATCTAATAGTGAGCTCTGATACCAAGTTGTGACGCCCCAAATATTAAACCTGCTTAGCTAATAGGATTATAATCTAATTGAAGCATAAAATCTTGATTACCGATTTTAAGAATCATATTTATATAAAGTGCTAATAACAAAACCCAAACTCTCTAATATTATATAAATGAAAGTCATTCAAGTGTTATGAATATATTAATGTGTTGTTTCACGGATAAACAAGAAATACATATATGCAATGGATACGTAACGTTCTTAATTTGCTAAATCTTTAAGCTACGGAAACATATATCTTCGAGCCCACCATCTCTTTTGATAACTGAAAAAACACTGAAGTGGGAACAAGTGAGCACATCATCCCGATAGGGGTGCCCAGTGCAAACATATAACTCTCAAGTAATCACTAATATGCTTCACAGTTCTAAAAGAATATAAGTTAAAAGAAACACGAAGAAACTAATCATTCAGTAATATATACGTCACGAAGCAAGTGTCACCCTAACCTCACCAAACTCATTGGAGAAGACGATGCGAGAGCAACCCTAATCAATAATAATAATATCTTCCACACAGAGTGCCCATACAAACCATGATTCAGAATATTACCATTAAGATCAGAAGGTTAGACAAACAAGCATAATATGCACACGAGTGATTTCCCTCAAATAAAATAATATATATAATATCATAACGGATGAATTACCGTCCTACTAGGTAATATTCAAACGGATGAGTTACCGCCCTACTATATTAATAAGCAATAATATTCAAACGGATGACTTACCGCCCTACTTATGAAATAGTTATAATAATATTTAAACGGATGAATTACCGCCCTACTAAATAATATTGTCGACGGATGAATTACCTCCTTACTTAACTTAGCTAAGAGCCGTGGGGAAACACAGGCACTCCTCGCAGGGAAATCTCACAATGCATATCACAGACAAACACATCATACATACATATTCAACATATACATCATGCTCAAAGATACAAGAATAGTACATCAAAGTACATGCAATCACGCACACAGATAGTAAAGTCTCATCATGCTCGCAGATAAAGGAAGACTTAATGATTACAAGAAGGTTACAGAACTCCCACCTGTTTTGATGACAAGCCACGCCTACCTTGAAATCCAAAATCCACTGGTTCATCCTTTGAATCGATCGTCATTAATATAGACTAACTGTTAATCACACAAGCACTCTAAGAATTTAGCCAATAGGCTCACACAATAATAACAACATAATTTCATACAAGTCTCATAGTTATTGGCTAAGTCAAATAACTAAATGTTCTAGTTTTATTAATGGTTCTATAACCTAGTACTAAGTGTTCTACGCATAAATTAATATCTACTTATCCAAATGGGGTCAAATTTGGTGTCATCGGACAGCCCTCGAAAAACCCTACAACTTTGCAGAAGGAACCGAAAGCTAATTCAGACCAAAAGTGGTCCAAAAACTCAAAGGAAGAACGATGGCCCTAACAACAACATGCGGGCCTACTCGGTCCGGCCCGTAAAACCAGCCCTCTAATACCGGTCCATCTTACTCGGTCTGAAGCTCGAGTCAGTTAATCTAACTCGTCTGATTCGATGAGTCAACCCAGTCAACACTGTTTGACTCGCCGAGTCAACTCACTCAACCCATTTCATCTTCAACCTCTAGCACCCTTGTAAACTACACGAGGGCCTAACTTTGGGGGTCTCTAATTGATTCGTTTCTTATCCAAATTAAGTATTATTTGTCTCTTTGGAAATATGGCAATTTCTACTACAACTTTGTAGTTTCGATCCGGATCTAGTTCGGCCTATATCTTAGCTAATTATCACCGACAAGTTTCTCTCTTACCGAAATGACAAGTTTTACCCAGATTTCCTAACATACCTTAAAATGGCTATATCTCATTCATATGAACTCCAAATTGAACAAACTCGGTTTCTATAGTTTCATAATTCAAAATATGATATTTCATAAGAAGAAATAAGGATCTAAATCATCTCATAAGATGTCTAAAAAACAAGATTAAGGTTAAGAAGATAAACACATAAAATCATGATAATCACATCTAAACTATAAGAACTTGATTAATTTTACTCTACTTTGGCATCTAAGAAGTACCCAAATCATAACTAACTTAATATAAACCATTAGAAAGGTTACCTTGATTATTAAAGGAGGTTCTATCATTCATTTCATTATCATCATCAAGAACATCATTTTATCCATTTCCCTTCTTACTCACCCTCTAACTTTAGATTCCTATTGCTATGTTCTTTTCCCTCTTTTCTGATGTTATAAAGTCCCTCTCAAATCACTCTTCCACTGATTCTAAGCACCCAAACTCTTCTACTATTAATTATCTTATGATCACACCCTCACACAAATCTAATACTAATATCATTGCACTCTACTACAACTCTTATCGTTTTTTCTTAAAGTAAACACATAAAATTTACACTCTTTCTTGATACTATAACAATCTTCTTTCTCTCAGACACTCTGTTCTCTTTCTAAACTTTCACCACCACCTTACAAACCAAAACAACAACACCACCTACTTATCACACGTGAAGAAGAGAGATATGCATGGAAATTTAATTTGAAAGAAACTAAATAAATAACTCTTACACTCAACTTACACTCCATTACTATCACCACTTTGACCTAATAACTAAGGGACAACCTAATCACTTATCAGAGGTCCGGTCCACTTATAAGTTCGGTCCAATGCCGGTCAACGATCAATGATTCCGGTCAACGGCAGGTTGACTAATTTCTACTCCGTCCTCCGTGTCTCATATCTTATTCGTCCGACGTCCGATTGACGCGTTCTAATAGTCGATTTCGCGTAACTTTTCGAGATCTATCTAATGGTACTAGTTTTGTCTAAATTATTGTTAGATTATTTTTTATTAATTATTGTTCATATTTAATTAATCGAGTCATTGACGGCTAAATCGTCTCTTGACTAGTCTAATCGCGTTGACGTGTTTTACGGGTCTTTACACACATCACCGGACCTTGCACCCCCATAATAAGCAGAAAACATTATGTGGCGTATAATCATCACCGACCAACAGATCCATATCTCCTTAGACTTTCATATATTTTTTCTTTGAGTGACTCCCGGAGATTCTCTAAAAGTCTAGAGATTTCTTGTGATTCTCAGAGAGTATTTATGACTTGTAGAGACAAAAAAAAAAAAAAAAAAAAACAACGAGATTTATAGAGACAAAAAATGTATAATATATAACTAAAAATTTAAAACATCTACCGATTTTTTATTATACACGTTATAATGTTAATAAAAGTATCACGAATACCTAGGAAAATATTTGTTCGTTGTCTTTTAAGCATTTTGAGGAATCTTGTGATAAGAGGCTTGATAATTGGCAAGGTAAGTACCTAAATCAAACAGGTAGAACTGTTCTTATTAAATATACTTTAGGCACCCTAGCTTCCCATCATTTATTTGTTTTTCCTATGCCTAAGAAGATGACAGATAAACTTGATGCTGTTCAAAGGAGGTTTTTCTGGAATAAGAAAAAGCCTGCTAGAGGGGGAATGTCTGTAATTGGGATAATATAGCTAAACCCATTGAGATGGGGGGTCCGAATCTTAGGAAAACTGAGTATCTTAATACTGCTTTATTCGCTAAGTTAGCATGGAGAATGCTAACTGAACCAGATGCCTTGTGGGTTCAATTCCTCAGGCATAAATATTTTCCTGATTTCAATCCTCTTCATGCTTTTGTTACTGAAAATGTTTCTTGGGTGTGGAAAGGCATCTTTAGGGGCCTTGATTTGGTAAGAAAATATTACTGTTGGGAAGTTGGTCCATTGAGATATGGAAGGACATATGGGTACCCACTAATAATAGTCTTCTTAACAGTAATTTTGCTTCACATTCTATGAAAACAGTTAACCAACTTATTGTGCAGGGAACTAATGAGTGGATTGTAGATGCTCTGAATTGCCTTTTTGATAGTAATACTGTCAATGAAATTTGTAAAATCAGAGTCCCTTCCACTGGAAAGGACATTCTCAGGTGGGCTCCATCTCACAATGGTAAATTTAGTGTTAAATCAACATATAAGTGCATTATGCAGGAGGTACATGGCTCTGTAAGTGTATCCTTCCCTTGGAAAGCTTTGTGGAGTCTTAATCTTCCTCAAAAGATTAAGCATCATCTATGGAAATTCTTAAATGACTGTGTTTCAGTAAGAAGCAAACTTATTAGGTTTGTTACTGTAGCGCCCCCAAAGCTAGCAGCTGACTAATCCAAGAGATTAACTAAATACAGAGGCACTAAGAATCTAAATCATATACTTAAGCATTCAATTAAGAAATCTGCTACAAAACTTAACCCAAAACTAGCCCCGCTCAGAAATATATATACAAGAACTCCTCTCAAATGATACATATACAATAGTCATTTGGTTTACAATACAATATGCAATATAATATACATGGTAGATGTTAACCAACTTAACGAAATCAACCCTTGAAGCTTTACCGCGCAACTCTGATCTGTCACTGAAACTGAAAGTGGGAATGGGTGAGCACATCATCCCTAAAAGGGGTGCCCAGTAGGAATAAAATTTAACTTTGAAGTAATCATAAGCAAGAGTTGGAAAACAATATTGTTTTCCCATACATTAAAAAGTGACCAAGTCACTGAAATGCACAAACATGTATATGGACAAACTCCTTCTTCAAACAATGTATAATATGGTGTCAACTAGTTACACACCTAATAGCTATTGATGTCACCAACCTAACCAGCTGAATTCATGTAGATATAAATTTGAAGGAGCGTATCTTATATACCACACGTGGAAATTCTTATTTCCCATAACAATTCATAATAACACTCATGACATTATACGTCCTTTCCAAACCATGGAAAGATTAACAGAATCAACAGATATATCATAGTACAAGTTAAAGAAAGCATGGGATGCACAAACTGACGATGCATGAGTTTATTAAACATAAACTTTTGTAAAAGAAACAAAAATGGTCACAAAAGAGTCAAATATATTCCCACATCTTTTGATGCCAAGCCATGCCTACCTCAAGATCCACGATCCACTGATTCATCCTTTGAATTGATCGTTGTTAATAGACTAACTGTTAATCATACAAGCACTCTAAGAATCTAGCCAAAATGGCTCATACAAGAATCATATAGATAAGGTTTACTAATTCAATTAGGTTGGTCTTATAGTCCATTAGCTAAGTCTTATGACTATCTACAACTTTGTAGAAGGAACCAAAGGTTAAATCAGACCATAAGGGTCCAATACATCAAAATAGAAACTAACTATAAGCCCAAGCCCAACAAACCATCTCCTTAAACTAAGGCCTGGTCCTTCTGGGTCAACTAACGGTCACTAATTAACAGTCGAACTAACGATCAAGGGTCAACTAACAATCAACGTCCAAGGTCAAATAGTCAAAGTATAAAGTCTAAATCGGTCAACTGAGTCAATTCGGGTCTAGACAGGGAACTCGGTGAGTCAACAAGGTTCAACTTCAGATTATCGGGGTCAACTCGATCACCATTAATCGAGTCATCAACACAATCTAGTCGGACATCCGATCGATACTAATAGGTCTAATTTTTTTTACAACTTCACTTCAGCTAGAGTTCTTACATTCTCAACTTCCATTTTAATATAACAACATCAATTCATCCTTCTTAAACAAATTAAAAACTTCATTTGCAAATGTACACTAGGTTTACCTGCGATTGCAGCTCTAAGCCCAACTCAGATCAGCTCAACTTCTCTAAGTCACAACAATTGTAACTTTACTGTCACATTATCATCATCTCAGGTTACTAAATCTCACTAGACTGTAATAAGACTATCAATTAAAATCATTTATATAAACCTCAACTCAACCACAGGTTAACCTGCACCACCACTTGCAATCTGAACTGCAGTTATAACCCACGAAATCATTTGGAGATCACGATTACACCCACATGAGACCATAATATATCTCCATCTTCAAATCCAACTGCACAGGAAACACCAACAACATCCATCTCATTCCACCTACAACTTAGTTCAACAAAGAAACGCCATTTTCATTTAATACTATCCCCGCAACTTCAATAACGTTACCACCCACAATTCAACCTGACTAACAACACCATTTTCATTTCAAGTAACCCTCAACATCATCATACCACAGATACTTTCTAAACATCTTGTTGTCTGTAATTTATCACTAACCTATACAATACCCATTGTTTCCATTTCATACCATCAATTCCAACAATTCATACAATATCAACACAACTCAATAATCCTCATTCATCACCATTTCGATGTTATAATCAAAATCAAAACCACAACAACAAGAAGTACTCTTACTAAATTTATAGAATAAAACAGTTTACCTCAATTCACTTGTTCCAACACCATCATACACATCGATCCTCTATTCTCCGCACATTCGATTCATTCTCAACTCGCGATTTAAGATACAAACCTAATCTACATCCACAATCAAACCCACTGATTCATTCCCTGGATTTTCTTAATTCGGAACTTAACCAAGGTCACTAATAAACTCATCCTCTTTATCTAATCTTAAACTCATACATCACCAACTTCCAATACAAACAACACTACAATCTCTACTTAATTCAGTTTTACTCTTTTTCTTCCCTTCTTGCTTCAAATGCACAATTCAACAACACCAACAACTCTCTCTTTGACAAATTTCTGAGTTTGATTCAACACCAGAGTTGAAACCACCACCATCCCCGATTCTTCTCTCAAATCAAATTCATAACTTCAATTGAACAACAACCCCATCGTTCTTTAAATATTAACATCTCAAATATTCCTTTTAAACTCTCAATTTCATCTCCAAACTCTTCTTCGAATTTCTTCCTGATACCCTAGTTCTTTGATTCATAATTGAATCAACTTCAAAACTTCAATCAAACATCCACCCAAGATTCTTCATCTAACCATAGCCCTAAATTTCATCTTCAAGATCTTCAGAACACTGATTTAATCTTCAAACCCTAATTTCACAATCACTGCTCTCTTTCTTCTATTTATGTAATTTCTCGATTCCTTAATAGTTCCTCTATGAAACCATTACCACAATTTAATTCTTCATCTCTTGAGAATCGTCAAAGACTCCTAAACAAAAACCCTACCTTCCGACTCACAACAACATCAAAATCTTCTTCTCTCAAGCTTAATGTTAGGGTTCTAAACCTTTATACCGGAATTAAGTCGTAAGAATACTTGAAAACAAGGGATAACGCCCTTTGATCTGGGGCGAGCAGCCTCTGCCTTTGAGAATAAACTTTAACAAACTTCTTAATATTGATAGTCCGTACCTTACAAGCTTAAACTAGAGCTATTTATAGCTGAATAGACTTGATAAGCAAGCAACTAACTAAGGAAATCTGTAAAACTAGGAAACTAAATACTAAATACGTAAAGAAACCAAATACTAAGAGTTGGCATCGCAACATCCCACCCTGCCTGAAACAAGGCTTATCCTCAAGCCTCTAATTCTGGAAAACACGCAATGAGAGCATAAGCATCTTCCCAAGTTGCATCATCTTTGGAGTGACCTTCCATTTGATCAACCACTTTGTAGCAAAATCGATTTCCTTTCTTATACATTTGTCTGTCTAAAATTTCTTCTGGCTCCCATTTATCATAGTCAATAACAGTAGGCAATGTAGCTTCAACAGTAGTAGTAGGACCTATCTTCAGTTTTAACTGTGAGACATAGAATACTGGATGTATTTTGGTAGTGACATGCAAGTCCAGTTTATATGCCACAGTTCCAATTTTCTCAAGAACTTTAAAAGGGCCATAAAAACGAGGTGATAGCTTCGAAAAAGACTGATTAGAAACTGTTATCTGTCTGTAAGGCTGGAGACGTAGATAAACAAAATCATTAACTGAAAACTGTCATTCAGTTCTATGAGAATCAACATATTTCTTCATTCGATCTTGTGCATCAGAAAAGTGAGACTTTAACAGCTTAAGTGTATGATCTCTGGCACGTAAGTTCAAATCCACATCATGCACATGGGGTTGATCTGTAAATAAGCCGACATTGTTTGGTGGAGGACTACCAGTAAAGAGCTTCATATGGAGTCATTTTAATGGCAGAGTGGTAGCTGGTGTTATACCACCATTCGGCCCATGCTAACCATTTGAACCAATCTTTTGGTTTCATTCCTACAAAGCATCGAAGATAACATTCTAGTGTACGATTTGGTACTTCTGTTTGACCATCACTTTGTGGATGATAAGCTGAACTCTTGCACAGTTGTGTTTCTTGCATTGTAAAGTAGGCTTCCCAGAAATTAATCATGAATACAGGATCTCTGTCACTCGTAATGGTTTTTGGCATTCCATGAAGTCGTACTACCTCTCGTACAAACAGATCAGCTATTGTACTAGCCGAATATGGATGAGATAGTGCAACAAAATGCGCATATTTTGTCAGCCGATCAACTATTACTAAGATAGAACTTACCATTAGAAAGCGAAAATCCATCTATGAAATCCATAGAGATGTCAATCCAAACATCTGAAGGAATTGGCAGTGGACTTAAAAGGCCAAGAAGAGCTAAAGCTTCAGTCTTATTGCGTTGGCAAGTCTCACATTGTGAAATAAATTCCTTAATGGAATGCTTCATACTAGACCAATGAAAGTTTTGTTGTATTCTCTTGAAAGTGCGTAAATAACCCGAATGACCACCCAATAGAGTAGAATGAAAGTCATGCATAAGTTTGCAACACCATTCTGAAGATGAAACCACCACAATTCTCCCCTTATAGCGCAACACTCCATTAACGTATGAGTAGTGACGTTTACTGTTAGGATCTTGTCAGAATCGATCAATTAACGCACGAAGTTTCAGATCAGTATGACATTCTGCAACAATTGGCAGTAACACCAGAGAAGATTGGTGCACTTATTTCCAATAAATGGGGGGTTAATAAGTCGAGACAAAGCATCTGCAGCTTTGTTTGTCGATCCACTGCGATATATGATTTCATAATCATAACCCAATAATTTGGAAACCCACTTCGCACGCTCAATTGAAGAAAGACGTTTCTCCAAGAAATACTTCAAACTTCCGTGGTTTGTATAAATCTTAAAATGTCGACCAAGCAAATAGGGTCTCTATTTATTTACTGCAGATACAATGACAAGCATTTCTTTATCATAAACAGATAAGTTAAGATTCTTACCAGATAAAGGTTTACTATAGAAAGCTATATGTCTCGCAGATTGCATTAACACAACACCAATGCCACCACCAGAAGCATCACACTCCAAATAGAATTCCTTGGAGAAATTCGGAAGTATCAAAACAGGCGTAGAAGTTAAAGCCTGTTGAAGCAATCTGAAAGCAACAGTTGCTTCTTGATCCAAATTGAATGCATCCTTTTAAGCAAATGAGTTAAAGGAGCACTGATTTTGCCAAAATCTTTCTCGAACTTTCGATAATAGCCACCAAGCCTAGAAAGCCTCTAAGTTCTTTGACTCATTGAAGGAATCTTCCAAGAAAGAATGCATTTTATCTTCTCTGGTTCAACGGAAACTCCATCAGATGAAATCAAATGACCAAGATAACCAACATACTTTTGGGCGAAAGTACATTTGGATTCTTTAACAAATAATTTATGCTTACGCAAAAGTTCAAACACCATCTCTAGATATTTGATATGAGTAGCATAATCCTTGCTATAGATCAGAATATCATCGAAGAAAACCTACACAAACTTGCGTAAGTAAGGCCTGAATATATCATTCATTAAGCTCTGAAATGTCGCCGGTGCATTAGACAATCCGAAGGGCATGACCAAAAATTCGTAATGGCCATCATGTGTACGGAAAGCTATTTTTAAAATGTTAGCTTCATGGACACGAATCTGGTAATAACCCGATCGTAAGTCTAGCTTGGTAAAGAAATATGCACCATGCAATTCATCCACTAATTCTTCTACCACCGGAATTGGATAACGATCTTTGATGGTTATCTTATTAAGAGCACGGTAGTCTACACACATGCGCCACGAACCATCTTTCTTTCGAACCATAAGAATAGGGGAAGAGAAAGGACTAGAACTAGGACTGATAAAACCAGCTTGTTGTAGCTCACCAACTATTTTCTCAATTTCATCTTTTTAAAAGTGTGGATACCTATAAAGACGTACATTCATAGGTCCTGTCTCTGGCAACAAAGAAATTTTGTGATCTTGCACACGTTCAGGAGGCAGCGTTGTTGGAGTAGAAAAAATGTCCCCAAAATTTGAGAGCAGTTGTTTAATTTCAGGTAACAATTCTGAATGCTTGGCGGCAGAAGTATTTACTACAACTAGTTCTAATAAAATTCCATAATTTTTTGTAGATAATAAACGTTGCATGGGAACATCCATAATCATTACAGCTGATGATTGGTTACCAGTTAATGTGACGGCCGTGTCTTGAATGTTAAATTGCATAGTCAACTTCTCAAAATCCCAAGCAATTTTTCCTAATGTACGTAGCAACTGGATTCCCAATACTGCATCACAACCACTAATGTCTAACAGGTGAAATTCAATATCAAAAAGCGTACCTTGTAATTGGATAGGAACAGTGCAAGAACCTTTAGTGTTTAGATGACCACCATTACCCACAGTCACACGTAAAACATGATCAGAGGAAGACATTACAAAGCCAAATTGTTTGGCTATGTTTGGATGCAATAAATTATGTGTAGACCCTGAATCTATAAGAATTATGAGAGGTCGAGCCTTAGCATAACCATCGATACACATAGTATTCGGAAACGTAGAACCCAAAAGTGAGTTAAGAGAAATAGTTGGGGTCGATTCCTGAGCAGCAATTTCGTCACTAACTTGTTGATCTTCGATGATATGCTTAATTTCAGTGACACCCTCAGCAGAATTAGGATCCATCTCTAATAGTAAGTAACCAGGCTTATTGGGACAAACATGTCCAGACTTAAATGGCTCATCACAATTAAAACAAAGACCCTGCTCACGTTTTTCTTTCATCTCTTCCCATGATAACTTCTTATAACCAGTAGGGAGTGTAAGCTTCTTAATTGGAGCATTAGTAGAAGGCGTTGTAGGTCGAAGTGGAGGAGGACAATAAGGTTGTCGGGCAGGAACCTTATTAACAGACGCATAAGCCTCTTCGTGATGAATTGCCTTTGTAAAGGCTTCATTCAAAGTTTGAGGTGCAAGCAGTTTCACTACCGTACCAATGTGAGGTTTGAGAGATCGAATAAAGCAACTGATCAAGTAATCTTCCGGAAAGTCCACAAAATTTAATAACTTCTCAAAAGCAGGTATGTGTTCTCTTACCGTGCCTACCTGATTAATGGTACTAATAGCCAGACGAGCATCAACAAATTTTTCAGGCGCAAAACGTGCACGAATATGAGCACATAATTCCAACCAGGTCACAATTGTGGTTTTAGTTTGCTTCCATCTATACCACACATTAGCATCACCTTTCAAACTAGAAGCAGCAATAGTTATTTTTAGGGCATCCTCAGCTTGATGTACACTGAAGTATTGATCAGCGTTAAAAATACATCCATCAGGATCCTCTCCATCAAAGGTAGGAAATTTTAGATTTATTGCATTGGCTCTGGCATTAGGTGGAGGTGGTGGTGGAGGTGGAGGAGGAGGTGGTGTATGATGACCATTTCCACCGCCATTATTAGTGTTCAATTGAGGAAAGAATTCAGCAAAAACTGCACAAAGTGAAGTAGTTAGCTGAGTATTGATAGTTGTTGTAGTTCGTGTAAACTGATTGTTGAGAGCATTTGTCAAAGCCGTAGTCATGCTAGTGGTAATAGTATCTGCAAGAAGTGTGTTGTTCTCCGTTGTTTCCAGCTTACGAGCAACTCGTTCTTCTTCTCTCTGTTGACGTTTTCAACAGACGTTGGTCTTGCTCCCTCTTTCTTCTTCAAGTTGTTGTTTTGCCATAGCGAAAACTAGGTTATCCACGGTCTTAGACACCTCACCCACACTATCATGTACTTGTTTTGATTTTCTCGTATAATCATGACCCATCAAAAAAAAAAATTGGTTGAAATTTGTGTAAGATCTAAACTCGCTTCGATCCAGGTGTTAGGGTTCTAAACCTTTATACTTTGGAATTAAGTCGTAAGAATACTTGAAAACAAGGGATAAAGCCCTTTGATCTCAAGGCGAGCAACCTCCGCCTTTGAGAATAAACTTTAACAAACTTCTTAATATTGATAACTCGTACCTTACAAGCTTAAACTAGAGCTATTTATAGCTGAATAGACTTGATAAGCAAGCAACTAACTAAGGAAACCTGTAAAACTAAGAAACTAAATACTAAATACGTAAAGAAACCAAATACTAAGAGTTGGCATCGCAACACTTAATCATCCATAACAACATCACCTACCTCTAAGATTCAACAACCACAAGCTTTCTACAAACCGCTTGCATCAAATCTAAGCTCAAATTACCGAATTGAAGAACGACAGAGAAAAAGAGGAAGAACAAAGAAGAAGAAGGAAAGAAGATAAAATAAGAAAGAATTCTTCGATCGGGTTTTGGTGAAGATAAGGCCGACCAAAACTTACAAAGGCACCCAGAAAATTGATACGGGCAGCTAGGTCGGTTGAGCTTCAAAAGGACTATTTTTCCCTTCATACTTTTCTGAAGATTTCTTCTTCGTCTAATATCCAAACGACACGTTCGAGTAGTCCATTCCGCGTAACTTTTCGAGATCTATCCAGCGGTACTAGTTTCGTATCTAGTTCGTTGTTAGATTAATTCATATTAATTAACGTTCGTGTTAAACTAGTCGAGTTATTATCGGCTAATTCGTCACTTGACTGGTCTAATAACGTTGACGAGCTTGAGGGTCATTACAGTTACATCTATAAATAGTGAGTATCCTTTTTGCAATCATGAAATTGAAACCCTCAATCATCTGTTTATTGATTGTGAAGTTACTAAAAGAATTTGGTTTGCCCTTGATGCTAACATTGCAGGGACTATTGCTAATACAAATTTGCGAAATTGGATAGCTAATCTGGTTTCAATCCAAAGAATATATCCAGGAAGAGCATGAGAAATATGTCCAGTTTGTTAGTTTTGCTATATGGCAGATATGGAAGTTGAGATGTTCTGTAGTGTTTGATAATAGAACAATTCAAATAGCTAGATTTGTGACCCAAGTAAATAAGGACATAGCTGAGTGGACTGAAAACTCTAGAAAATGTAGATCAGTAAGAACTTCTGTGAATCAGATTAGGGATGTAATTCCTTAGAAACTTCGCGGAAAATGGGTTTGATAAAATCAATTTTGATGCTACATTTTAAAAAGGAAATAATTATATGGGTATAGAACTAATGTTTGTTTTATTATAACTGCAGGCAATTTGGAGGAGCTCAATCGATCCCATTGGGATAGCTAAGGATGAAGAGCAAGTCAAGCTCTAGCAGCACTGGCGGCTATGAAGTGGGCAAAAGCTTCAGCTGTTGAAAGACTACACTTGTAGGGAGACTGCCAGAATGTAATAAAAGCAATAAATGGAGAAATAGAATGTGTTAGATGGACTAATAATAATGTAATTCAAGACTGTCGAAGTCTTTTAGTGATTTTTAGGGATTGGAAGTGCACTTTTGTGCATAAAGAATCGAATGAAGTTGCTAATAGCCTAGCTAAGAAGGCTAGAATTGATAGAGTAGATCAATGTTGGATGTCGATTTCCCGCTTTGGTTAAAATCTCTAATCGTGAGAAGAATCGAATGTTGTCCTACATTAAATCTTTTTTAATGAAATTTCTTTCTTATTAAAATAAATAAATATTTGTTCGTTGTCTGAATAAATCTTTCTGTTGTCCTATGCCTATGTTTTCAGTCATCCCACATTTTTCTATTTGCTATGCTATCTCATCATTGGTTAGCATCTTTTCGTCGTTTCATCTGAGTAGATGTCCTTTTGATGTGGCAAAGAGAAAGCTCGGTCGGTATACACGAGGGAAAAGAAAAAGAGAGAGGGGATGTCCAATAATTCAGACGAGGTCGGTTATATTACTGCACAAATGGCTCGTCCGTTGGTCATCAACTCAAATAAAAAAAGAGAAAAAAAATTTGGTCCTACTCTCAAAAACAAATATTCCCTGAATTTCCAAGTCTCCCAAAATCACCTCTTGAGGAGAGATTTCTACCATACCTATTTTCATAAAAAAAAGTCTCCCAAAATATCTGAAAATTACAAATCAATTACTTTTAATTCTCATCGAATAACAAGGGTGTTGGAGCGACTCTTACGAAATCCTAATACAATAACATGGAATTCCAGAGAATTTAAATGACTTAAGAAAAGTCTCTAGCCAATAACAAGAGACATTAGGAGACTCTCCAAAATTCTCTATGAACTAACAGTAGATTTGGAAACTCTCTGCAAATCATTTGAAATTTGAATTAAAAACACAGAGAAGATACTTAAATTTACACTACGTATCACCCGGCTTACGGCCGGGCTCAACCTTTAAACCCGAAAGCACTTTTCAATTACATTTTCAATACTTGCCAACTTTCTATGAATTGCAAGTCCAGAATACACGCAATGAGAGCTAAGCCAAACCGGATTCCTTCTATGAAGTCCCAATGCCATAATGCTCGCAAGTAATTTACATTTATGTACTTAACGACCCTTGACTGAATAAGAGAGTGGATCAATCCCTAAAGCACTCTACGTATTGACATCAACTTCGGTGCATTTTTGGTATCCCTCGGTTCTCTTGGTATCCCTCGGTTCTCAGAATTAAGCTTAAACTACTGCATCCAACCTATTTACACACATGGTACAACCATACAACTCAATATATACCGAATCCAAATCTACCTTCGGTTGAAAGTAAGGACATTTTTATATTGGATGCTTATCAATTTACTTACTTTAAGTTAGCAACAATCGACCATGGGTGCTGACCTTCGACTCATGGGATAAGTATGCCTTGCTAAAAGATGAATGTCCATAAGAAAAAACCTGAAAAAGAAAAGTAAATATTACCATGTTAATGAACATGTCAGAACTTATATTTTCAGTTTGTTAACGCTTAAAAACTTCACAGTTTCATAATAATCATGACTCAATTATTGTTAAATGTTTACCACTTCTTAAAATTTCAAATTTTTAATGAAAATGCGAACCACTACTTAATTTTCTGCTAGATTTCTAATAAGTAACAAAAACAGATCATCATCAACGCAATAAGTAAATAGAAAGAAGTAAACTTGCTTTTGTATAGGAATACCACACCAGTTTAGTACAAAATATGAAATAAATAAATACAAATGGAGATGCAACAGATATCTGTTGAATAAATCACTTGATAAAGAGAAAAAAACTTACCCAAAGAGGCAGACCAAATAACTCGATTTTTAGTCAAAAATGTTTCCTTCTCCATTGCAGTATATTAGAGAATAGCATTTCAAGCATGCTATAAGCATGTCATGTGCTTGTGTGAATGGAACGTGTGGTAACTGACAGGTGGTTGTTGAAATGTACGTTAGTACCGGTAGAGTCTGTAATCATGTGTGGCGGTTTGTAAAGGTTTAAATACATGTGTCTCTTTTCAATTCTGTATTAAAAAAAATCAATCTGAAATTAATCAAAACAACTGAGAGAATTGTCTAGCGACATTCTTCTCTTTCACATGGTATCAGATACCCAATTCAATACCTAATTCAATACATTCAATACCTAATTCAATTTTTACAGTTCAACAATAGCATAAATGAATAAACATATACCATCAACATTCAAACCACCTTCAAAATTAACGAATAAATTACACACTATGGAAATCACAAATCGTACCTCTTCTGCGTAGTTACAATATTTTTCGCTTTGTTGACGGATCGTTTCAATGTCCAACGAAATTCTATAGGAAAACATCTCCAGCAGGTCAAGCAATTGTTGATCTAGATCCTGAAAATGAATTCATACCCAATCCGATCTACAATTACTGGGTGAATCAAGATCAAGCAAGGTTATCCGAGCTTTTCTCTGCTTGTAGAAACTCACTCTCAGGTAATTGATTGTACATTTTCTCATGAGATTTGGATCCGTTTAGAGCATAATTACAATGCAACAACAAAGTCTCGATCGATGCATTGTCAAATACAACCTCGAAACCATGAGCAATTCCTAAGAAGCAGCAGTTCCAATTGAGGATCTTTAAGTTTCAAAACCGCATCCATTAGAGCCATGGTTTTATGGACTCTACTGATAACCGTGTCCATATAATATTATGAGCTCAAATCGAAGGATCCCCCAACAATACTTCACACTCATGGATGGTTAGCCTATGTTAGGTGGGAAAAGACTTTTATCTCATAGCGCCTCTAACATCAAATGAAGACCAAAAAGTTCATTTTTAGCAATATAGAGATGCAAACCAAACTCAATACCGTTCTCCTTAATTATTTTGAAGGGTTTGGACATATGCAGTTGTTTGAGGGTGAAAACGGTTTCTGCTGATTTCGGTAATTTCGGGTGTGTGGGTGAGAAACGAATTTAAACCCTAAACAATGTACTGCAAGGGAGTACTTTAGATTCGAGAGATCAATCTGTACAAATCCGGCCTAAACCAAGAAATGGCCATTCCAGACTTGCTTCGATCACAAAGTGAAGGAGAAGCGTTGGTTTTGGGGAGGGAAGCGAAGAAAGTGTTGAGACCAGAATAGTTGTTTTACGACTTTTATCAGAAAGTGGGAAGCTAACAGATGGAAAGCTAGCAAATGTTTTCTGAGTGTTGTATGCTTCTGAACTGAAATTGTTTTTCGGTGGAAATATGTAATGCCTATTTATACAAGTCGGAATGAAACATACTCTGGTCTTATTAAGAAATGGAAAACGGGTGAGTAAATGGGAGGAGGTAGTCACATGTAACGCCTGGAATTGATGTTCCATTAGAGAAGGCGTTTCACCATTACTCCCTATATTTACTAACCGCTTCATCCTTATGACACTCTCTTATAACGGGCGTAGTGTACGCCGCACGCACAAACCGCCAAACCAATACCCAATGAGCATCCCCGCCTTGTGACATGCGTTGATGTCTCGAATGTTTTTGTGGAAAACATGTAGCACGTTTGTTTGTTGTCCGGCAAGTTGAGCTTGGGAGACTTGCGTGGTGACCTTCGACGGTCGAGATTTTGCATCTTAAGAGGACAGTAGCCGTTGATTATTGCATGATCAGTATGGTTTTAATATGGCATAGTTTAGGCGCGGCCAAAAGTTAAGGTTTTGGCTTTGTTTAGGCGCGACCAAACTAGGGCCAAAGGTTGCCATGCATTAGCTGGTAACCTTGGACGGCTAAGATCTGCACCTTAGATGAAAAGTGGCCGTTGATTGTTGCAGGCCTCCGTTTTGGCAACCAAAGGAAGGCCGGCATGGTATGGGTTAGGTGCGGCAAGGTGGCGGCATGGCATGCCATTGGCACATGTGGCATGGTCGGCATGCCTTGGCTCGGTTTAGGTGTGGCCAAAACTAGGGTTTTGACGTTGGGCCAAAGGTTACCATGCGTTGGTTGGCGACCTTGGACGGCTAAGATTTGCATCTTAGATGGAAAGATGTCTGTTGATTGTTGCAGGCCTTCGTTTGGTAGCCAGCGGCATGAAATCATGGCCGGCATGGCTTTGACATGGAGTGGAGCCACTGGCAGTGTGCGGCTTGGAAGGGAAACGCTTGCGGCTTTGTCTAAATTAGGGTTTAGTATGATGAAACCCTAATTAGCGCCCTTTACTAGAATCGATGTAGAATTCTCATACGGACTCGGATTTTGATGATCCGCCCCTCCATTCTGTACGGAAAAGAATTTCCTATCTTCTTACGCGGGAATATTTAGGTTTTGAGCTCGTTCGGTAGGTGAAAAACTCATGAAGAATTCAAGAGGGACGGTGGCATGTTTGGTGCGTTTTTGGAAAGCTAGCATGTTTTGGGAAGCTAGCAAGTCTCGGGAAGCTAGCAAGTTTCGGGAAGCTAGCGTGTTTTGGGCCAAAGGTTACCATGCATTGTTTGGCAACCTTGGACGGCTAGGATTTTCACCTAGGATGGAAGGGTGGCCGTTGATCGTCGCACGCCTTCGTTTTGGTAGCCGCATAGGGAAGGCCAACACGGTATGGCGCGGAAAAGTGGCTGGCACGGCATGCTATTGGCACATGTGGCATGGTCGGCATGCCTTGGCACGGTTTAGGCGTGGCCAAAACTAGGGTTTTGGCGTTGGGCCAAAGATTACCATGCGTTGGTTGGTGACCTTGGGCCAAAGATTTGCATCTTAGATGGGAAGATGGCCAGTTGATTATTGCAGTGCCTTTGTTTTGGTAGCCGCATGGGGCGTTGGATTAGATAACATGATTGGCATGCCTTGGCGTGGTAGATGTGGCTGGCATGGTTTGCCATTGGCACGCTGGTGCGGCTAGCATGGTTGGCATGCCTTGGCGCGGTAGACGTGGCTGGCATGGTTTGCCATTGGCACGGTGGTGCGGCTAGCATGGTTGGCATGCCTTGGCGCGGTAGATGTGGCTGGCATGGTTTGCCATTGGCACGGTGGTGACTGGTGCGGCTAGCATGGTTGGCATGCCTTGGCGCGGGAGATGTGGCTGGCATGGTTTGTCATTGGCACGGTGGTGCGGCTAGCATGGTTGGCATGCCTTGGCGCGGTAGATGTGGCTGGCATGGTTTTCCATTGGCACAGTGGTGCGGCGAGCATGGTTGGCATGCCTTGGCATGGTAGATATGGCTGGTATGGTTTGCCATTGGCACAGTGGTGTGGGAATTAGGATTTGGCCTGTCGAAACCTTAATTAGTATTAAAAAAAAAGGTACCCTCGTAATTTTCTTGCAGACATATTAAAGGGTTCAATAAATGCACTCAGTGGAGACATTATTACTCAAATTCTATGACGTCACTGTCTGACTAGGGTTTTACGATTTTAACCCTAAGCTAAAAACCACCATCAACATTAAGTCCCCTGGTTAGCTCGGAACAGGGGCATTGTTGCGAGGTAAGCATAAGATGGTGACAAACAAGGACATAATCGAAACGTAAATCATGCAAGATGGTCAGGAAAGTCCGACTAACCTTTTTCGAGAGGTAAGGAGAGTTCATGATCCCGTGTTTGGCGGCCTTGCATAGCTTCTATTTGTGGTGTAGACCGTGAAGTGGTGAGATGAGAATCGCCGGTTTAGTCTGTCCATGCATCATCTTGTCCGGGTTAGGGAACATCATGACGCTGGCTTGGTGAGTTGTTGGTTTGGTGTGAGACGTGGACTGTTGATGCCGTGAAGCTTGCCATTGTGGTCCCGGTTGCCTCTTTTCTTGTGTAGCTTGAATTAAGAAATCCTTCCCTTTCTTCAAAAACCGAGAGTGTTATGCCCATAAAAGGGGGCGTTACTCCTTCTTCTCAGGTTACGTTGCCGGTTTTGCTTCCAAATCCCCGTGCAGGTGGCAGAAAAGTAAAACGCGGGCAAGTGTGTCTCGAACACGTACTTCCACGTTTTCTCACCAAACCCTAATTATCTCGCACAGCCAGGCATGGGACTTTCCCTTGTACTTGCTGGTAGAATAAGGTTTAATTAAGACCGAATGTCACGCCTTAATTCACGGCTAGTAGAAAGCTTTCCTATTCGGGATTGCATCTTTCTGCTGAACATAAGAGATGATCTGGAATCTTTCATTCGTATAGTTCGTCCTGAAATCGTGCCCATCCTCTTTACAGGTATCGTCTCGTGTTTTCTCCTGGTTTCCATTTTGTCTTCTTTCTTATGTATGTTGTCGGTGTAGATAGGGTGAAAACTTGCCCATTTTCTCTGGTTTTGTAGTGCATAATGGGATCTTCCAGAGGCGGCCACACCTCTAACTCTTCTGGAGAAAAACTTAGGAATCGGTGAAAACCAGT
The DNA here is from genome assembly GCA_023531295.1 of Papaver armeniacum. Classification (NCBI taxonomy): domain Eukaryota; kingdom Viridiplantae; phylum Streptophyta; class Magnoliopsida; order Ranunculales; family Papaveraceae; genus Papaver; species Papaver armeniacum. The sequence continues at coordinate 31,768 of JAJJWW010008264.1, read as the reverse complement.
TTTCTTCTCATGAGGAGGCATTAGATAGAATCGAATCTCTGTTCCATGAAGCTGGAGGAATTATCCAGGTTCTACCTTCTATCTATCTAGGTGAAGTGCGGGTGCGCGTTCAGACCTTCTTGGGTTCAGTGAACATGGAGGAGGAACAGGAAGGTGATGAAGCACCCCGATGTGTTGAGAGGCTTCAGTGCAACAAAGCTTCTTCTCGGCCTAGTGCTAGGGCGGAAAGGACCGCTTCTAGGTTGAAACGACAGAAGACTGAGTCTGTGAAACTTTTAGAGGGAAGCCCACGTAACCTTTTTGTCCAGGATGGCGTCATAATTCTCAATTCTGGTGCGGATGAATTAGGAAATCCTCCTCGAAAGGTCTTGATCGCTGTCGTATGCGTCAAAAATAAATTACACTTTCTTACTACTCAAAATATAAATATAGCAAGGGCAAGAAAGGATCGTTCCCACAGAGAGGACTTAGGTTGTCAATATGTTCCGGTTTCTTATAAGTAACAAGGGGGGTTTTCTGATTTTTATAAAGCAAAATAAAATAAAAGCAAATAAAGAAATAAGCAAGCAAATCAAATAGAAGAGATATTGGTTAAGGATTCATCTTCATTCACAAACATGCTTTTTAACAATAAGTAGAATTGATATTTAATCTCAACTTTTATCAAAAGCCCTAGGATACCTTGATCGCAAATATATCCCGCTAATTTCCTCTTAACATCAACAAACACATTAAAAGATGCGAATATGAATTCTATCTAAGAGAACAACCTAACGTGTAAAAGCACTAATCAAGTTTAATTCCCTAGATGCATTAAGTTCTATGAAATCAGGCCAATCAAAGCAATCGAACGTGTAAAAGCACTAATCCGATTTAACAAAGGTTATGGTTCACATATGATCATAAGAATATATCACTACAAACTATAATCATATTTATGCTACTTGCAATCAGGAATTATCACTTTTGCGTATAATAACCCTAATCTAGCAATAAATATGCATGTGAGTTCTACCAATTTGCAACTTGACAAAACAAACATTCAATCATACATGGCGATGTTTCTAGTGAATCATAATCGATAAAATTGAAACAAAACTAATTTATTGAACAAGAAACATGCTTTGTAAAATCCAACTAATCCATAACCAATAATAAAATTAAGTACTCATGTCATAGGAGTTCATAACAAGGAGAAAAAGAAAAGACTTCATGTTTCTAAACCCTAGAACCAAAAGTAGAGGCAAAAGATCTCTCCTCACTATTTTTGTGTATTTTTCTCTCTACCAAAAGTTGTCTTTTTGGTCTCTGTCGACTCCTATTTATATATGGGAGTCGCCGCCAAACTTCCTCCCAATTCGTAATTGATATGGATCACAAGGTCGGTGAAGCAGACTTTTCTTATTTGCAAATTTAGTGGTCGTACTATGGTGTGAGATGGAGTAACCTAATTAACTGTGCACGTCTTCTCACTGGCCAAAACCACAACGGAACCCAAGTGAGGCACGAAATTCTCTTTAACACCGTTGATTCCTCCAGCTTCGATGCACCTTGACGTATTAAAATTCACTTTTTACCAGCGATAACCAAGCTCAACTACGATACGGATCTCTGGTTTTGTTCCATCACTTCCCTGACTTCTTGTTGTTTTTGGTCGGTCCCAGAATACTCGAAAACTCTTCTCATACTCACAACAGCAACCCTCGGTCCATGTTCAACTTCAATGGAAGCAGCCATTACTATTCCCTGTCCAACTCGGGCTCTCAAGAAACTCTAAACCCATCTCCATTACCATCCACCATCATATCACAACTCTATCAAACACCTCTCTCACATCTCGAGCGAATATCTCCATTGCCCACAAGGACTTGCGGTGCTCGTTCATCTTTTTAATCTCCTCCAACATCAATCACCTGCCATCAATCTCGATCATTACTTTGATAATCTATGGCAGCAGTTGTCATTCTTTCTTCCCTATTATTCCTCAAGGTTTTCTCTATCTCGTCCCTGACATCATCATCACCGATCGCGCTAATCCAGCTTCATTCTTCTTCTATCGCCCCAAACCCTAAATTAATTTCAAAACAAATGCCATCAATGGCGAGAACCCGCACTCAACTCGGTCCATCATCATGCCTCTTGCCAAGCTCTTCTCAACCATCGATAATGGCAGCAACCATCATTGACCGAGCATTTCTCCCACTCAAGCAATCACTAGTGTTGGCGAGTAACCAACTCGAACCCAATTCTCCGTGGCTGGCATGCATCTTCATCATCTCATTCTTTCTCAAGCTCTCATCACGATCCATCATCTACTCGCCGATAATGGCAGCAACCCATTCTCCATCAATCACTAGCGATCTCCTTCAAACCTCCATCATAAACTCGACTACATTCCATGATTATCAATAGCTAACACCAAGCACGGATCAAGACTCGATACTCTTCTCACTTTAGAGACAATCCAAACTCCATCGAGCATAATCAATCACAATCATTCTCACCTGTAATGGCAAAAAATAACTACCATTTATTCCTCGAGCTCAAACTATGTCTTCTCAAAGACAACCGTGTTCTTTCACTTTGAGCCGAGCTTCATTACCATCATCGAATACAACCTCATTGAAACCCACTTGGTCCATACTCTAGCTCGAACCCTTAATCACCACCATTAACTACGCCTTTGGTACGACAACATGAGATTTGCTTAGGAAAACTCATCGTGTTCATTGATGGGAAAGAAGATGATGGTGGCAGCCCCGAATCAATGTCCGAGTGCCCTTAACACTATTTGAATTTGAACTTCCCCTCAGTAAATGACATAACTTCCTTTAGCAGTTCCTTTGAGACAGTCCACCCCTTAACAGAATGACTAACCCTTAACGTACAGTGGGGTGCCAATAGCACTTGGCCTATAAAATGACCATTTTTCCCTTGTAGTCTTCTAAGTTCTTGTTTTGCTCATAACTTCTTCGTACAAACTTAGAATGATTCAGTTCTTTCGCCATTGCCTTCGTCTTCTCGTCCTCTACAAAATGATGACTAGAAATCCTCCATTTGAACGAGTTCCACTGGATCTTTGGCCCTTCTTCACTTGTGACTTCACTTTTGTAGCCATTTCCACTTCTTTTGGATGATTCATCTAATGAAAGACAAATTCAAGAAAACAAGCGTAATATACAATAATTCACCAGAAATATAGCAATTACTAGCATGGAATTGACACCAAATATATGTGAAATATGCACTTATCAAATTCCCCCACACTTGGATTTTGCTAGTCCTCGAGCAAACCAAACAAAACTAATTCTAAAACATACATACAACTCCGTGTCGTCGAGGCTACGGTCACACTTAACACGTATAACAAGCCTTTAAACCCCTAGGTGTCCCTAGTGGACGAGTTATAGTCTCGTGAGGGTTTACTAGAGATATACCCACAAAACCTATATTTCCAACTTACTAGTTCTCCGTAATGATAGCATCCAACGCGCTAAGAAGACATAAATATTCTGCACACTAGTCATAAGAAGTTAGACACATAAATGAACACAATCTCATTCTTAAAAATTGAGAGAGAAATAACCATCCCAAATCGAAAGAAATTCGGGTTCGGAGTGATTGAAAGTCTCGACTCTGCCTCACAAGAAAGGGTTTTATGAAGTTGCTCTCAATAATAAATAGCTTTTTATGGGTCACACATGTGTCCAGGTAGGAATGAAGAGAGAATCCTGCGACACGTTGAATGGTAGGAAGGCAAAACCCTCCGAATCGTTTTGAAAACCCACATCTTTTATTCATTTTGAAAACCCATTTTTCTGGCGATCTCTAAGAAAGGAAATCAACCACTTAACGAAGGTGGGAATATGCTTACTTACCTCATTATCCGTTCGATGTGCAGCTAGCACCACTCTCACAACATCCATAGAAATGTCTCCGGTCTTCAATCGGTGTCTTCATCTTCGACTTCGGTCTTCAACTCTTGAACTTCGTAGAATCTTGACAATGTGATTCTTTCCTCTAATTCCTTGTTGCTTGAAACTTCATTGTAGATATTCCTTCTTCCATTGGCTTTATTGAATGAATACAAAACCAAAAACGAACCAAAATATGATACAACAAATTTTTCTTGTCTCTTTTTTTTTTCTTTTCTTTTCTTTTCTATTTTTTTTTTATTTTATTTGAGACAAGAAAAATAAAACAAATACAAAATGAAAACAAAACAAAACAAAACAAAATAATAAAACTAATAATGAACCTAACAAAATTTTCTCTTGTCTCTTTTTTTTTTTTCTTTTTCAATCTTTTTACTTTTTTTTTCAATTTTTTTTTTTAATATGAGACAAGAGAAAATAAAATACAAATAAGATAAAATAAAATAAAAATGTAAGTACAAAGGCCATGGTGTAAGTACTTTACCGCTTGATTCTTCACAACTTGTATGTCTTGATATCATAAACTTCTCAAACTCTCATCCTTGATAATCTTCGCTCTTGTACAATAGTCTTCAACTTGTTAAAATTCTTCTCCTTGTCTTGTTGCTTTACTTGAATATGAACTCTGCTCATTTCTGTACCGTTGCTTGTAAACCTTGAACGTCTTCAACTTTCCTTCGAATTTTTGATGCTCCTCTTGTTGATGATGATGGTGTTTCTATGGACCTGTTGTTGTAGAGAGAGATAAAGTGGATGGTGCTAACTGCGAACAAGATTACAAGTGGTATGTAAGTTAGCAATTCGATGTCACCATCATGGTTGATAAAAATATCACTCAAGAGATCAAAGTAGTGCTTCTATGGTGGGAGGTTGGGTAGCTGTTAAGTGCATATTTTGCATATATTTAGTGTCGAATCCATGCTAGTAATTGCTTAGTTTCTTGTAAAATTATTGTATATTACGTTTGTTTTTCTTTATTTGTGTTTTGCTAGGTGAATCATCCAAAAGAAGCGAATTGACACTTAAAAGTGCAATAAAAGAAGTTAACCGAAAGCGGAGAAGGGCCAAAAACCAAGTGTAACTCATTCAAATCAAAGAGTTCTTGACATCATCGTGAAGAGGACGAAAAGACAAAGCCAACGCCGGAAGAATGAACTCATTCCAACATCGTATGAGGAAGCTAGGAGTAAAAGAAGAGTAAACTAAGATTTGCACTATCAGTCTTGCAAGACTGCGACGGTTGAAAGGGTAAATCAGTTAAAGGCACCAGCCATGCGGTCGGGGGCACCACCTTTCTTCTTCATGCACGGCGATCAAAAACCGAGGGTTCGTTGCATGAATAGCGAAACTGGTTCAGCTGTCGTTTCCATTAATGGAAGTGTTGGGCTCATGGAAGTCGATGGTTAACTTATGGGTCATTGAATGAACTCGACTTGGAGTATGCGAGATGAATAGAAGCCGTGTTCATTGACAGAGAAGAACTCGAGTTCGACTGGTAGGAAGTTGATCGCTGTAGATGAATGATGAGACTCGAGGGAGATATCAGGGATGTTTGTGGTGTTGCTCTTGAAGCTGGTAATGAAAAAGAAGCTGGTGATGAAGATAGAGAACATGGCGGTGAACCCGGTGGGGTCTGTAGTTTATATTGAAGGTGAGAATTGAGCTCGAAAGTTCGGAAAGGAACATTTCGATAGTTTCAATTGTGATGCGATAAGCTCGAGAGAATGATGAACATAGTCTCGCTTGTTATGGATGGATCGATAGAAGATGAAACGAGTTGTTCTCTGTCGATGGAGCTCGAGAATGGCGGGAAGGAGTTTGAGTTCGGTTTGGAATATGATAACGAACTTAATGGTGAAGCTTCTATCGTTGGGTTGCAGCTAACGAAAGTGAATTCTCGCTGCGAAACAAGACGAAATGAAAGATGAAGACGTGTTAATGGGTGGAATGAAGGAATGATGATGATTGTTGGCGAGAGAGTTATCGAGTTGAGTCTATTTGTTAATGGTGGTGATGGTTGATCGAGTAACGGAAGTTGGAAACAAGCTCGATTGTATGGAAGTGTTAACGAGCTGTGACGAGGTTTGTTGGTTCGCAGTGTTCAAAGGAAAAGTCAAGTTCTTTGCTCAGCTATACTTGAAACTCGGGTAAATCTTAGGAGGAGTTACGGAGTGGTTTCTCACCGTATGCAAACACGGGCAGCTTACGTTGGAGTTTTACCACCGTAGTGAAAGTCGAGGTAAAGGTACGGTAGAGTTTCCCAGCCGTAGTGAAACTCGGGAGAGCTTACGATGAGGTTTTCCCCACCGTACGTAATCACGGGGAATTCCGTGAAAGCTAGGAGAATTTACCTGTCGGTTCCATGGAACCGATGCTGGCCATGCTGCACTGGGAGAAAGGAGTTTGGGCTGGACTTCTACCATTTCGTGAGCCCATAAGATGTGTGCACATGTTTGTCACGGCTACACTTTGGCAGTGACCTATTTTAGGATATGTTGTGAGTTTTGGCAATCTAGTTCGACCGGGATTTGGTGCACGGGCACAACTACAACTTGGCCACTATATAAGAGGCTCATCTAATATTTTTGGAGATCTCATAATCTTTTTATCAAGTTTTGGAGAGGAGAACTCAAGAGAAGAAAAGCTAGGGTTTTGGAGCGATTCATCACCGTAACTATTTCTTTACCATTTTATCATATGAAACTCATGGGTTTTGTTAGTACCATGAGTAGCTAAACTTCTTAGTGATTGGGGATGAATTCTAAGTTCTAGACATGATTTGAGTTATTATATAAATCTATTTTGAAGTTCTTCACATGATTATTGATTGTTTATACTAATTAGAATATTTATGATTGATTGATAGATTGTTTAGGTGGCCAACTGAATTAATTTGTTGATTCAATCAAATGCTAGTATTGAGTTAGGAGATAAGTAATAGTCGAATAATTCATACAAAAGTAGAGAACACAAGACCTTGCATAGGGATTCTGTATAGCGATTGTGTGTATAAACAACACTAGAAAGTGGACCTTGAGCTAAGAGTCTAACTATTAGGATCAATCTATAATTCACAAAAGATAAAGCATTCGGAAAAATTACGCCTTGAGTGAGCTACTACTAGGTGGTTTCGAAGAATAAAATCTGGTATTGGAGAGCTTCCGTACCCAGTGATTTAAGGAATTTAGGGGATAGCACTGAGCTAGCTGTTATTCCACGGTTGGTAATAATTTGTGATTAATTGTATTAATGGATGAATATAATAACTTGATGACGGTTTAGTAACGAAGAAGGATTCCCTAATCATATTTCTCTCCATTGGTTTCAAACTTTATTACTTTCAATTGCTTTGTTATTTACTTTAAATCAAAAACAAACCCCCATTGTGACACTTTTTGACAACTAAATCTCCCTGCTCTTCGTGGGAACGAACTTGACTTCCATTATATTATTTTTTAATTGAGTGGAAATAAGATATTAATTTGATTGCACCTACGACACGCATCAAATTTTGGCGCCGCTGCCGGGGAGCAGTCGGTAGCTTTAGTTGTTATTTCTTTTTGTTTTTGTTTTTAGTCTTATTTTTAGTTTTTGATTTAGCTTTTTGAGAATTTTGTTTCAGGTACTTAATCTCTGGCATCAAAGGATTGGAATTACCCAAGGTGCGGAATTCAAACTCGCAAGGGAACGGTACTACAAGCACGTCCACAATCGCAACAAGAACCCTCTACAGAAGAGATGGTTAATACTGTACGACGAGAGATCCTCCACCTCCGGAGAGGAATTTAAGAGAGTTGACGTCTCCATGCTTAGATTCGCAAACATTGTGCATTGCAATCACTAACCCAGTGGAGCTGAAGTCGAATCTACTTCATCATCTACCAAAGTTCAAGGGACATCCAGGTGAAAATCCAAATCGACACCTTCAGCAGTTCCAGAACACGATGACAAGTCTGAGGCATGTAACCGCAGCGAGAGATATGGCTATGCTACAAGCCTTCCCGTTCTCATTGATAGACTTAGCGAGAAGAATGGTTGTATTGTCTTCCTCCCAGGGAGTGTTACAACATGGACTCGGATGAAAAAAGCTATTTACGGAGAAATATTTTCCTGCTTCCAAAGCGGCATCCGTTCGGAAGGAGATTAGCGGCATTCTGCGGATGTCCTGGGAGTCTCTATATGAATATTGGGAGAGGTATAAGAAGTTGTTGGAAAGCTGCCCACACCATAATATATCCTCAATACTTATCATTCAATACTTCTACGAAGGATTACTCCCCGATGAGAGGAATTTGATTGATGCTTTCTTTGTAGGTGGTTCACTTGCGAGAAGACAATTTCGTAGGCAACCAGTTTGATTGAGAGTATGGCTTCTAATGCTCAACAATTCTACACCGTAAACAACTCTAATGTCGAAGAGTTAGCGAGATGGGAGAGTCTCGCATTATCGAGCAACGGATGAACAACATAGAAAAGGTAGTACAACGAATGGCAGCAGTGATTATTCCTTCTTATGAAGAAGAGTCTGAACAGGTGAATGCTGTGTTCCCTAATCAGAGGCCAAGGTATGATCCCTATTTTAATACTTGATGCGTGTCGTACCACAACAAGTTAATTCAAGATTTTTCCACTTAATTAAAAATAATATAATGGAAGTCAAGTTCGTTCCCACGAGGAGCAAGAGATTCTAGTTGTAAAAATTGTCACGAAAGGGGGGTGTAAAAAGCAAAAGAAAATAAACAAAGCAATTAAAAGATAAAGTTGAAAGCAATAAGAGAGACAAGACCAAGGAATCCTTCTTCGTTGCAAAACAATGATTAAAGTTATGTTCTTTTCTACTTGTTATAAGTCACAGATTATCACCAACCGTAGGATAGCAGGTCAGTCCGCTTAGCTAGCCCTGTAATCCCTAATTTCACTGAGTAACAGGTCCGCTTAGTTATCGATTCTATTCAAAAGAACCACCCCGAGGTTCGCTTACAAGATGTAATTCCTGAATGCATTAAGATTTATGAATTTAGGTTTAGTACTAGTAGTTAAACTCGGTTCGCTTGGTTCACTTTCTAGCGTTGTTTTTACACACAATCGCTCCACGGAATCCCTCATAAGGTCTCGTGTTTTCTACTTGTGTAAAGTGTCAAGAACGATTACGTATTCCCTAACTTATACTAGATATAGATCAATTAACAAATCAATTTAGCGTGCACTCTAAACAACCTATCAATCAATCATGAATGAATAAACATTCCTATTAGTAAAAACAATCGATAATCATATGAAAAATCTCAAGATAAAATTGAAACAAAACTCAAATCATGTTAAGAACTAGGAATTCATCCTCAATCAATAATAAAATTAGCTACTCATGTTTTTGAAATTCACACAAATAATAATAATTAAAAGAAGAATTTTCAAGTTCACACAAATAATTAAGAAGAAGAATTTTCAAAAAGCTATCAAAAACACAAGTGTTGTGTGTGTAGAGAGGTGTGTAAAAGATGTAGAAAACTTCTCTATTTATAGGCTTCAATATTCTCCAAATCTTCCAAGGATTAGAATCCTTTTCCTTTAGCAATTCAACTTCCAAATTCAAGTCTTTCTCAACTCTTCATCTTCTCTTTCCAAATTTGAGCCAAATTCTCCATCCAATTCCTAGTCCAAGTCTTCACACCCATGAGAGAAGTCCATAGAAAATTCTGGAATTTTTGCTCGCTGGGAAAAGCTGGGATTGTGGTAGGAATCCTGCCTGGAATAGTCGCCCGAAAGTGCGTCGGTGATGGAATATTCCGTCCAAGATTAATGCAGATTAGGTCAAACTAACAGATCAACCGTTAGTCAATGGTCAAAGGGGAAGGAGAGTCGGACTCGAGTTAGCTTCGGCTAATCGGGCTTACTCACTGAAGTCGATCTTGAGTCACCGTGCTTACTCGGTGACTTGATCTAATTCAATAACCTAGGATCCCACCGAACTCGGTTGGGATCGGTCTTCGGCGGGTTGCGAGGATTGACGCCGGGAATAGAAAAGCCGTAGCCAGTTACGTTGTTCTGAGGCATTTCCAGCCAAATTTTCAAGCCATTATCTTCACCTGCGACACACCTAGGAATACATCTATTTCTTTAGCTCATTCATCACCATTACAAACCCGTCGTAGCAGCAGCTCAACTCATCTTTTGTTCTTCATTTAATCTCTTGCAGCAAACCATTATTCAAGCCATCCCTTCTCCATCTCCACCAGCAACTTGCCATCGTCTTACCCATCATTTGCTCAATCTTCTCAAGCAACATCAATTTCAACCAACCCTTTAGTGTCACCAACGGCACCAAAGATCTCTCAAATTCATTTCTGTAACTCAACAAAGAACTCTTTTCCTCCATGTTCGATTTCCCAAACCGAGAACCACCACCATATCCTCCTCGTCTTGCAATTCATCACGAGATCCAACCATTGTTTGCCAATTCGATTCACAATCCCATAAACAAATCGAACCCATCTCTAATCTCTCAATCTCAGTTCCAGAAATCTATCGACATCTCCCTGAGTTCCATTTCTCGATCTGAACCTCTTCAATCAAAACCCTCAGCTCTCTCTGTGTTGAACAATAGCTCAAGAACGAGCTCGATTTCCCTGCTGCATCTCCCTGAGCTTCATCTCCACCAGCAGCAGCGTCGACACTTCATACCATAGCAAACCCTAACATTGAATTCATCTTCTTTAACATTTCTTGATCTATTTCTCTCTGAGCTTCATCTCCAACATCAGAGACCACCACAAACCCATCTGTGTTCTCCATCGATTCTGCTCTCTCAAACTTCAATTCCTCCTGAGTCTCTGGGTCTCGTCGTTCATCTCTCTCGATTAACAGCAGCTCTCTCTCTCTCTCAGGTGTTGGAAACTGATTGAGAAAGAAAAGAAATTTCTTCTCGATTTAGGGCTGGGTTAAATGGGGCGGATTCGGGCATGGATCCGGGTACGGGTGTGGGTCTATGGGTTTAGGGTGTGGGTGGATTCAGATATGTGGGCTTAGGTATGGGTCAGAGTTTAGGGTGTGGGTGGATTCAAACACCCACCATAAGTACACCCCAATTGTGCTATTCTCACTCCCTTCTTTTGGATAAGGGACACCTCTTTGACCTCCCCTTAACCTTGGCTGGGCTCTATATATCAATCGCCTGTAAAATGACCTTTTTGCCCTTTTGGCTCAAATTGGGTGATTTCTTCTTCTTTTCCTCCGTGTGACTCCAAAGTAGCTACAAAACTCAAAACAAGCGTAAAATACATAATTTACAAGAAAAATAGCAAAGAAAGCATAAACAATAGATAGTAAATAGGATGTATTCTACACCCTATCAATACTTATAATCCAGGTTGGAAAGATCACCCAAATTTCAGTTATGCAAATCAGCAAGCTGCAGCTCCTAATCCTTATGGGCGACAGAGTGGTTTTCAACAACCACAGTTCCGACCACAACCTCCACCTCAAAGATCAACAACGGACTCGAGTTCCCGCTTTAGAGGAGATGATGAAAATGATGATGCAAAAGCAAGATGCCAATGCTCGGCGTCAAGATACAATCTGCAGAAACAAGACATGGCTATAAAGGACTTGCAACTTCAAATGGGACAATTGGCTACAGACATGAATGAAATAAAAGCACGAGAATTCAAGAAAGTTGCCATCACAACCTTTTGTGAATCCAAGAGCGAACGTCAATGCTGTGACTCTAAGAAGTGGGAAGCAAACTGAAGAGCCAAAATAACAAGAACATGTTAGTCACGACTTGGAAGAGGAAGTAGAGGTGGAAACCGTTCCAAAGGAAAAGCCAACCTCAACTGGCCAACCTAAGGACACGGTTCCTACTTTTACCACACCACCTCCTTTTCCTAGTCGTTTTGCCAAGTAAAAGAAGCAAGCTTTAGACAAGGAGATTATGGATATTTTCAAGAAAGGTGCATATCAACATTCCATTTATTGAGGCCATCGTAACGGTACCTGTGTATGCCAAAGTTTTGAAGGATTTGTGTACAAGGAAGGAGAGGTTGATTGCTAACGAGATCACTTAGGTGGGAGAAAGTGCTTCAGCTATGTTGCTAAAGAAGATGCCTGCAAAGTGTAAAGATCCTGGTGGTTTTACAGTGCCGATTACTTATTGGTGAAAAACGGTTCGAGCGTGCTTTGCTTGATTTGGGAGCTTCCATAAGCGTGATGTCACCGATGTTTATGATTCATTGAATCTGGGACCTTTAAAGGAGACAGGGATTATCATTCAATTAGCTAATAAGTCTAACATATATCCTAAGGGACTCGTGGAAGACGTGTTCGTGCAAGTGAATGAACTAATCTTTCCGGTTGATTTCTTTGTTGTGGATATACAGGATGGGGACAATTGTTCGTCTACTTCATTACTTCTTGGGAGACCATTTATGAAGACTGCTAAGACGAAGATTGATTATGATACTGGGACACTCACTATGGAGTTTGACAAAGAGGTTATACGCTTCAATATTTTTGAAGCCATGCGTTATCCAAGTGATATCCACTCGCATTTTCGTTGATGTTATTAGTTCGTTAGCACAACAGATGTTTGATTTGAATAGAGAGATGAACTTGAATCTGTGCTACAAAATAGCATTGATTTGGACGTCCATGGCATGCCTAACTTGGACGTTGATATTCCCAAGGAGTTTGTTGAGACATGTGGTGCTTTAACGGCATCACAAGGAGTTAGAAGAGGTAATATTTCATATATCTCTTTACCTGAGAATCGATGAAGTTCCTTTACCTTCATTGTGCAGGCACCTAAATTAGAGCTTAAACCTCTACCTGATCACTTAAAGTAGGCTTACTTGGGTGATGGGGAAGAGCTTCAGTCATTATTGCAAAGAATCTCACAACAATACAGGAAGAACGCCTCCTTAGGGTTCTGAAAGAGCACAAAACGGCTATTGGTTGGACAATTGCTGACATCAAAGGCATTAGTCCATCTATGTGCATGCATAGAATCCTTATGGAAGATGATATCAAGCCAGTACGTGATGCTCAGCGTAGGCTTAACCCCCCAATGATGGAGGTCGTGAAGAAAGAAATCCTCAAATTACTAAGTGTGGGGGTGATTTACCCAATTTCTGACAGCAAATGGGTTAGTCCGGTGCAAGTGGTGCCTAAGAAATCAGGTGTCACTGTTGTTAGAAATCAAGATGATGAACTTGTTCCTACAAGAGTTCAAACAGGATGGCGAGTGTGCATAGACTACAGAAAGCTCAATTCGGCAACCCGCAAGGATCACTTTCCTTTGCCTTTCATTGATCAGATGTTAGAGAGGTTAGCGGGACATTCATATTATTGCTTTTGGATGGTTATTCGGGCTACAATCAAATTGTTATTGCACCGGAGGATCAAGAGAAGACTACTTTCACTTGTCCTTTCGGTACATTCGCATATAGAAGAATGCCATTTGGTCTTTGCAATGCGCCCCACTTTTCGAGAGATGTATGGTTAGTATATTTTTCGATTACGTGGAAAACATCATTGAGGTATTTATGGACGACTTCGTGTTTATGGTGATTCATTTGATATTTGTTTAAATAATCTTGAACTTGTGCTTAAAAGATGCATAGACACTAATCTTGTTTTAAATGGGAGAAATGCCACTTTATGGTAGACCATGGAATTGTACTTGGCCACATCGTGTCCTCTCAAGGGCTCGAGGTAGACAAGGCAAAGATAGACTTGATTAGGAACTTACAATACCCCACTTCGGTGAGGGGAATTCGCTCGTTTCTTGGTCATGCAGGTTTTTATAGGAGGTTTATCAAAGATTTCTCCAAAATCTCAATGCCAATGTGCAAATTGTTGCAAAAGGAGGTTGCCTTTAACTTCGACCAGGAGTGCAAGGATGCCTTTAATAAATTGAAGGAATTGTTGACTACTTGCACCAATTATTAAGTCACCTGACTGGAGTTTGCCGTTCGAGTTAATGTGTGATGCAAGTGATTATGCAGTCGGAGTTGTTTTGGGTCAAAAAGTAGACAAGAGGTCACATGTGATTTATTATGCATCAAGGACCCTAAATGATGCTCAAATCAACTATTCCACTTCTTGAGAAAGAGTTGTTGGCTATAGTATTTGCATTAGAAAAATTTAGAGCTTATTTGGTGGGTACTAATGTGATTGTATATTCGATCATGCAGCACTACGGTATCTATTGAAAAAGAAGGAGGCTAAGCCAAGACTCATACGTTGGATTCTTTTGCTGCAAGAATTCAATATGGAAATCAGAGATAAGAAAGGTGTTGAGAATACAGTTGCCGATCATCTTAGTAGACTAGTTGTTTCCGAAGAAGAACTCCCCTTACAGGATCGTTTTCTAGACGAACAACTTTTATCAATTGAAGATTCAACACCTTGGTACGCTGATATCGTGAACTATTTGGTTACAAGGCAAGTACCTAGTACAATGTCTACTTTTCAAAAGTTAAAGCTTAAGAAAATAGCCAAGCAGTATGTGTGGGATGAGCCCTACTTGTGGAAATATGGTGCGATCAAATTATCCGCAGTGCGTACCAAACTACGAATTTCGATCAATTCTATCTTTTGTCATTCTTATGCTTGTGGTGGTCACTTTGGTGCAAAATGTCACCGCTCTCAAAGTCCTTGAGAGTGGCTTTTATTAGCCTACCCTATTTGAGGATGCATATGCTTTTGCAAATCTTGTGATAGATGTCAACAAACGGGCAATCTAGGTGCTCGAAATCAAATGCCACTCAATCCTATTCTCACTGTCGAGATTTTTGATGTGTGGGGCATTGATTTTATGGGTCCTTTTGTTAATTCGAATGGAAAATTTTATATAGTTCTTGCTGTGGATTATGTTTCTAAATGGGTGGAAGCTAAAGCCACCCCTACTAATGATTCTCAAGTTGTTTGTGAGTTTGTGAAGGAATATATTTTCTCTAGACATGGTACACCAAGAGTGTTTATCAGTGATGGAGGCTCGCACTTCAAGAAATCCTTCCATGCTCTCCTCAAGAAGTACAACATTACACACAAGATTGGTACGCCGTATCACCCACAAACTAGTGGGCAAGCTGAAATTTCTAATCGTGAGATTAAGTCCATCCTTGAGAAAACCGTTAATGCTACACGGAAGGATTGGAGTTATAGACTCAACGATGCACTTTGGGCGTATAGAACAGCATATAAGACACCGATTGGTATGTCTCCATATCGGTTGGTTTATGGCAAAGCTTGTCATCTCCCAGTTGAACTTGAGCATAAGGCTTTATGGGCGGTAAAGATGTGTAACATGGAGTATGACAAAGCGGGGAAACATAGGCAACTACAAATCAATGAGCTAGAGGAGATACGTAATGATGCTTACGAGAGTTCTCGTATATACAAGGAGAAGACTAAGCTTTTCCATGACAAGATGATTTCTCGGAAGAATTTTGTTGTGGGACAGAAAGTTCTTTTATTTCATTCTCGTCTTAAGTTATTTCCTGGTAAGCTAAGGTCCAGATGGATTGGACCATATGTTGTTACTAATGTTTATTCTCATGGTGCGATTGATATCACTAGTCTTAGAGATGGGACTACTTCTAAGGTCAACGGCCATAGATTGAAGCCATACTATGAAAACATTGCTTATGTGAATGTGGACGAGATAGAGCTTCGCGATTTGCTCCTCTCGGAGGAGTAGTAAGGAGAATGCCAAGTCGGGTGACGACTTTAAACCAAGCGCTAAATGGGAGGCAACCCATAGGTTTTGTATCTTAAACCCTTCTATTTTTGTTTTTTATTGTTTTCATATCATATTTTCATCCCCATGTTTAATTTCATTGAGTCCGGAATCTATTTTAGAAGAAATTATGGACGAATACTTTTTTCGTCAGAAAACTTCAGACTGCACGTAGTTCAGTCCAGAGACCATAACTGTCAGACCGTTTATCGAAACACTGTGCCCTTTTGACACTTTGTAGAAAACACGTAGATGAACAACTTTTGTGAAATGGAGTTTTTTAAATTCCTTACCAATTTGCACAGTTTTTGCGTTTTATCTGCTGTTACGTCAGAATTCAGAACTTTCGGTTTTACACATTGAGGACAATGTGAAGTTTAAGTGTGGGGGAGTATTTTGCATATAGATTTTTCAATTTATTTGTATATATTTGAATAAAACCTCCAACTTGTAGAGATTTTAGAGTCACTAGCATACTTCTAGGTATGTTTACATAGAGATTCGGCCAGACATAATGAACTTGGAAGTGTTAGGGAACTACATTCGGATTTCTTACGAATTGGAGTGTTAAATAATGGATTTAATCATGCCGGTGATGCAAATTAGGAGCAGAGAGAAATGCATTATTAGAGTTGCTGATCAATCATTAGTGGAGACTACCCATTTTCATATCAACCAAGGCACCAGACCAAATTTTATTTGTAGCTGACTAAAGAGCTTTCTTTTGAGTGTGTGTCACCATACGTTAATTCCGGGTAGAATGGTGAGCTACCCAACCTCCCACCAATAGAAGCACTATTTTTGATCTCTTGAGTGCTAATTTTGTCAATCATAAGGGTGACGTCTATAGACGAAAACCACCTTCTTGTAGTTTGATTTGCAGTTAGCACCATTCTCTCTCTCGACAACAACAGATCCATAGAAACACCATCATCATCAACAAGTGGAGCGACATCAAAAGTTACAAGGAAAGTTGAAGACGTTTGAGGTTTACAAGCAACAATACAAGGAAGAGCGAAATTTCATATTCAAGTAAAGCAACATATACATGAGCAGATTTTTATATACATGTTGAAGACTTACACATAAAGAGCGGAATTCTATATCTAAGTATGAAGACTTATTACAAGAGCGAAGAAAATCAAAAGATGAGAGTTATTGAAGTTTATGATACGAAGGCATTACAAGTTGTGAAGATCAAAGTGGTAACGTACTTCTTTCATGGCCATGTTAATTTTATTTCATATTTATTGTTTTAGTTGCAATCTCTCTTAAAAAAAAAAAACATGAAAAAAGAAAATAAAAAAAAAAAGAAAAAAAAAATATATATATATAAAATGAGATTTGCATTTAGGTTGTTATTTGTTCAATAAGGCCGTGTGGAAGAAAAATATATAAAGAAGTTTCAAGCAACGAGGAAATTGAGGAAAATAGTACAAATTGTCTAAGTTCTATAAGTTCAAGAGTTTATCATCAACAGTTGAAGACCGAAGACGAAGACCAAGAAGATGAAGAAGACGAGCAAAAGGAAGACGTTTCTATTGGATGCTGTGAGAGTGGTGCTTTCATCATTGCAATCAGATGTGAAGGTGGTAAGTACTCTCATCCTTGCTATAATGGTTGATTTCCTTTCGTAGAGATCATCAGAAAAATATCTTTAATTTCCACGATTTTGTGGAGTCTCCAGAAATACTTCGGAAGGTTTCCTTCCCACCATTCAACGTGTGTAGGATTCTCTCTTCATTCCTACCGCACATGTGAGACCCATAAAAAAGCCGTCTTATTGAGTGCAATTATCATAAAATCCTTTTTAAGTAAGGCGAAGTCGAGGCGAAATGCTTATTGATCGCTCTCAAACACGCATTCTCTCATTATGGTGTGGTTATTTCTCACTCAAGATTTAAGAATGAATATGTTCTTTGGTATTTCTAACTTCTTATTACTAGCATGCAGAAACTCTATGTCCTCATAGCTCTTTGGATGCTTGGGAAGCTGGAACGCTTTGAAGTTGGAGCTGGTTTTGTGGGTATACCTCTCGTAAGCCCTCACGAGACTATAACTCGTCCACTAGGGACACCTAGGGTTGAAAGGCCTGTTATTCATGCTAAGAATAACCGTATCCTCGGCGACATGGAGTTGTTGTATTTTAGATAGTTTGCTCGAGGACTAGCAAAAGCCAAGTGTGGGGGAATTTGTTAAGTGCATATTTTGCATATATTTAGTGTCGAATCCATGCTAGTAATTGCTTAGTTTCTTGAAAAATTATTGTATATTACGTTTGTTTTTCTTTATTTGTGTTTTGCTAGGTGAATCATCCAAAAGAAGCGAATTGACACTTAAAAGTGCAATAAAAGAAGTTAGCCGAAAGCGGAGAAGGGCCAAAGACCAAGTGTAACTCATTCAAATCAAAGAGTTCTTGACATCATCGTGAAGAGGATGAAAAGACAAAGCCAACGCCGGAAGAATGAACTCATTCCAACATCGTATGAGGAAGCTAGGAGCAAAAGAAGAGTAAACTAAGATTTGCACTGTTAGTCTTGCAAGACTGACAGTTGAAAGGGTAAACTGTTAAAGGCACCAGCCATGCAGATCAGGGGCACCACCTTTCTTCTTCATGCACAGGCGATCAAAAACCAGGGTTCGTTGCATGAATAGCAGAAACTGGTTCAGCTGTCGTTTCCATTAATGGAAGTGTTGGAGCTCGCAGGAAGTCGATGGTTAACTTATGGGTCATTGAATGAACTCGACTTGGAGTATGCGAGATGAATAGAAGCCGTGTTCATTGTGAGAGAAGAACTCCAGTTCGATCGGTAGGAAGTTGATCGTCAGATGAATGATGAGACTCGAGGGAGATATCAGGGATGTTTGTGGTGTTGCTCTTGAAGCTGGTAATGAAAACGAAGCTGGTGATGAAGATAGAGAACATGGAAGTGAACTGGTGGGGCTGTAGTTTATATTGGCAGTGAGAATTGAGCTCGCAAGTTCAGGAAAGGAACAACTCGATAGTTTCAGCTGTGATGCGATAATCTCGAGAGAAGGATGAACATAGTCTGCTGTTATGGATGGATCGATAGAAGATGAAACAGAGTTGTTCTCTGTCGATGGAGCTCGAGAATGGAAGGAAGGAGTTTGAGTTCGGTTTGGAATATGATAACGAACGTAATGGTGAAGCTTCTATCGTTGGGTTGCAGCTAACGAAAGTGAATTCTCGCCGAAACAAGACGAGAATGAAAGATGAAGACGTTAAATGGGTGGAATGAAGGAATGATGATGATTGTTGGCGAGAGAGTTATCGAGTTGAGTCTGCTTTACTTAATGGTGACTGATGGTTGATCGAGTAACGGAAGTTGGAAACAAGCTGACCAGTATGGAAGTGTTAACGAGCCGTGACGAGGGTTTGTTGGTTCGCAATTGCTCAAAGGAAAAGCCGGAGTTCTTTGCTCGGGCTATCTTGAAACTCGGGTAAATCTTAGGAGGAGTTACGGGTGGTTTCTCACCGTAGTATGCAAACACGGGCAGCTTACGGTGGAGTTTTACCACCGTAGTGAAAGTCGGTAAAGGTACGGTAGAGTTTCCCGGTAGTAGTGAAACTCAGGAGAGCTTACGATGAGGTTTTCCCCACCGTACGTAAT
This sequence comes from Papaver armeniacum, assembly GCA_023531295.1. Lineage (NCBI taxonomy): Eukaryota > Viridiplantae > Streptophyta > Magnoliopsida > Ranunculales > Papaveraceae > Papaver > Papaver armeniacum. The sequence goes on along the minus strand of JAJJWW010008264.1, from coordinate 12,464 downwards.
CACATGGGAATTCCGTGAAAGCTAGGAGAATTTACCCTGTCAGTTCCATGGAACTGACAGGCCATGTAGCAGCTGGGAGAAAGGAGTTTGGGCTGGACTTCTACCATTTCCGTGAGCCCATAAGATGTGTGCACATGTTTGTCACGGCTACACTTTGGCAGTGACCTATTTTAGGATATGTTGTGAGTTTTGGCAATCTAGTTCGACCGGGATTTGGTGCACGGGCACAACTACAACTTGGCCACTATATAAGAGGCTCATCTAATATTTTTGGAGATCTCATAATCTTTTTATCAAGTTTTGGAGAGGAGAACTCAAGAGAAGAAAAGCTAGGGTTTTGGAGCGATTCATCACCGTAACTATTTCTTTACCATTTTATCATATGAAACTCATGGGTTTTGTTAGTACCATGAGTAGCTAAACTTCTTAGTGACTGGGATGAATTCTAAGTTCTAGACATGATTTGAGTTATTATATAAATCTATTTTGAAGTTCTTCACATGATTATTGATTGTTTATACTAATTAGAATATTTATGATTGATTGATAGATTGTTTAGGTGGCCAACTGAATTAATTTGTTGATTCAATCAAATGCTAGTATTGAGTTAGGAGATAAGTAATAGTCGAATAATTCATACAAAAGTAGAGAACACAAGACCTTGCATAGGGATTACAGATAGCGATTGTGTGTATAAACAACACTAGAAAGTGGACCTTGAGCTAAGAGTCTAACTATTAGGATCAATCTATAATTCACAAAAGATAAAGCATTCGGAAAATTACGCCTTGAGTGAGCTACTACTAGGTGGTTTCAAGAATAGAATCTCGTATTGGAGAGCTTAGTACCCGGTGATTTAAGGAATTTAGGGATAGCACTGAGCTAGCTCATTATTCCACGGTTGGTAATAATTTGTGATTAATTGTATTAATGGATGAATATAATAACTTGATGACGGTTTAGTAACGAAGAAGGATTCCCTAATCATATTTCTCTCCATTGCTTTCAAACTTTATTACTTTCAATTGCTTTGTTATTTACTTTAAATCAAAAACAAACCCCCATTGTGACACTTTTTGACAACTAAATCTCCCTGCTCTTCGTGGGAACGAACTTGACTTCCATTATATTATTTTTTAATTGAGTGGAAATAAGATATTAATTTGATTGCACCTACGACACGCATCAGTAGCTCACCATTCTACACGGAGTTTACGTACGGTGACACACACTCTAAAAGCACATATTTATACAGGTACAAAGAATTAAAGGTCGGTGCCTCGCATGATGTAACATAGGTAGTCTCCACTATAGGGGACCACTACTCTAATACCGAATTCAGTCTGCACCTTATTTGCCACTGGCATGGTTAAATCCAACTTTAACTCTCATACAATTAAGAAACCCGGTCATGTTCTCTGTCATCTCTAAGTTCAGTCACTCTTATGAGATTCTCGATGTAATCTTAGCGACATGTATACTATGTGACTCTAAACTAACTACAAGTTGGAGTTTTTATTCACTAATTTACACAAAAGTTGAAAATTTATGAAAAATTTACAATGCAAATACTTAACCACTCCCCCACACTTAAATTTTACATTGTTCTCAATGTAAATTGAATCGTCCAAAGAAAGTCAAGGTGGGAAATTCTAACATGATATGTGACAAGAAATCAGAAAAAATAAATAAATACAAGACAAGAAAAAGATAAAAACAAGACAAGAAATACTCATCGTATGGGTTGCCTCCCATGCGAGCGCTTGGTTTAAAGTCGTCACCCACTTGCAAGTCGAATTCCCCATACACCAATAACTGCAGAAAAGTTGAGGATCCTTCCATAGAACCTGTTTGCAAACCGATGCGTGTCGTAACCACAACAAATTAATTAATACTTTACCACCTAATTAACTAGTAATATAGGGTAGTCAAGGTCGATCCCACGAGGAGCACGAGATTCTAGTTGTAAGAATTGTCACAAAAGGGGGGGTGTAAAAAGCAAAAGAAAATAAACAAAACAATTAAAAGATAAAGTTGAAAGCAATAAGAGAGATAAGATCAAGGAATCCTTCTTCGTTGCGAAACAATGATTAAAGTTATGTTCTTTTCTACTTGTTATTAGTCACAGATTATCACCAACCGTAGGATAGCAGGTACGCTTAGCTAGCCCCAAAATCCCTAATTTCACCGAGTAACAGTCCGCTTAGTTATCGAGATTCTATTCAAAAGAACCACCTTGAGGTCCGCTTACAAGATGTAATTCCCAGAATGCATTAAGATTTATGAATTTAGGTTTAGTACTAGTAGTTAAACTCGGTTCGCTTGGTTCACTTTCTAGCGTTGTTTCTACACACAATTGTTCCACGGAATCCCTCCGCAAGGTCTCGTGTTTGCTACTTATGTAAAGAGTCAAGAAACGATTACTTATCTCCTAACTTTCACTAGCTTTAGATCAAATTAACAAATCAATTTAGTTGGCCACCTAAACAATCTATCAATCAATCATGAATGTCTTTAAGATCACTCCTATTAGTAAAAACAATCGATAATCATGTGAAAAATCTCAAGATAGAATTGAAAACAAAAACTCAAATCATGTTAAGAACTAGGAATTCATCCTCAATCAATAAAATTAGCTACTCAAATCATGTTAAAGAGTTCACACAAAGAATAAGAAAAGAAAAGTGTTGTGTGTGTAGAGATATGTGTAAAGATGTTGTAGAAAACTTCTCTATTTATAAGCTTCAATATTCTCCAAATCTTCTAAGGAGTAGAATCCTTTTCCTTTTGCAATTCAATTTCCAAATCCAAGCTTTTCTCAACTCTTCCACCTTCTCTTTCCAAATTTGAGTCCAATTCTCCATCCAATTCCTAGCCCAAGTCTTCATACCCATGAGAGAAGTCCATAGAAAATTCTGGAATTTTTGCTCGCCGGAAAACTGGGATTGTGGCCGGAATCCGGCCGGAATTGTCGCCGGAAAGTGTCTCAGGTGGCCGGCAAAGTCCACCCGCCACCGGTCAACGGGTCAAGACCGTCGAGTCAACTCTGGGTTGGATCGGGTCAACTCGAGTCAGGGAGAGAGTCAGGCCCAGTTCAGGTGTGAGTCGATCATTACTTCATCGATTGGGGTCGAGTTGGTATTGTCCAAGACCAAGGCAATTGCATCCTTCCACAGGCCATGGCCGTCGCTGCTGCACACTCATTGTGCATCACTACTGCACATCCAGCCACATCTGTAGCTTCATGCCTGTAATGTCTCAAATTCATTACTGCCAGATTCATTCCATCTTCCCCCTGTAACTACATCTTGAGCCAACCCCCAATCACGGACTGCAACACAAGAGTCGCCTCCAGCACTCGGCTCAAAACATCACCATCTGAACCTAGGCATTCATCCCGACTTAGCATCAGATTCACTTCCTTAAGCCTACAGCTTTCAATCAGAACTCTCCCATTATAGTCGCAGATTCATCTCCAACTCAGCTGATAACCAACTTCTGCGGCAGCTCAATTACCTACTCTTCCTAACCACCAATATCCTCACCAGTTGCTCAAGACCACCTGCAACCCTTCTAAACATTGACATAACTCGACACTGTAGTTAATTCCAGCTGCTCATACTTCTTAATCTCAGGCGAATTCCAATTGCAGCCTAATCTTCTCACGTTCCCCATCTGCTGTAGCACAACTCAACAAACTCCTTCTCAGGTTCATGACTCTGCAATTCATTCTTGCCTGACCTGCAAATCTCAGGTCATTCCCTGGCCTGCAATTGCTTGCAGCTGCAACACAGCTTCAGCATCAGGAACCAGCTTCAGTTCAGTTCAATTCCATGCAATTCCTACTTCGTCTCATCACAGCAGCTCAAAACCCATTGCGACTCAGTATTGCATTGCACTACACAGTTCCATCAAGGCAACAACACCAGCCATCCACAACCATTTAAATTCCTCAACACACAGCACCAACTCTTTCCAACCTCGCCTCAAGTCACAACCATTACCCATAGCAATCGGTACCAGCACAACCCATCGTCATTAATCAGCATTATTTCGTTCTCGTTTCCCTGTCCAACAGCTGCACTTTTCCAGCACAGCACAAGCACCTGCTACAGCTCATTCTGTTCAGCTCAACATCACCAGCTCACAGTTCATTTCTCAGCTGCCACTAACCTGCAGCTGCATCTACCAGAGTAGCTCATTACTCCTGAGATACCACCATTCAGAGCACAACCGCAGCAGCCTTCAAACTCAGAACCAATGCTCCATCTCAGCAGCACAAACCTTGCCATTCAACACAGCTGCAAGACAAACCATGTCTCAACCCCATTACAGGCAAAACTTCTTCTTTCACAGACCCATCATCACCAGTTCTCCATCAATAGCCATCTACTCCCTATTCTCCTTAACTGCACCTCATGTTCCCTGGTGTTATCCATTTCTTGTTGAGTTCACCTGCAACTTCAATCAACTCAGAGACCACCAGATTCACCATGGAGGCACAGTTCCACACTCATCACCAGATTCCCTTTCTACATTCATTCTTCAAACCTTCTCATTCAACCTTCCACAGCCACATCTGACCGCAACCCATTCTTCCTTCGTCTGGAACTGAATTCCATTTCCTGAGCATCAACAGCACCACCAATTCTCTCGAAATAAACAGCCACAACCCTGATATTCACGAACCCATCTCTCTTTCTACTTCATCTATAACAGCAGAAACCCATTTCGATCGAAAGAAGCAATTACCAATTTCAACTTCAATTTCTCGATTCCAGTTTCTTCCTGAGCTTCATGAATCTCTCCACCAGAACTCAGATCCCCTCTTCAATTTGAGCATCAATCGCTCAATCATCTTCTCGATTCTTCCCTGTGCTCGTTGATATCAGATGAAAACTCTCAGACGATCACCACATTTACTCCTCTCTTTCTATTACTTCAGATTAACTTGAATATCCCTCCATTTGAGTCTTCACAGCTCAAAACAACATCAACCACTGCCATATCCAAATCCGTTAAAACCCTCTTCCCTGTCTCGATCTATCTACTGAGATCGATATTAACATCTTGACTCCAACGAACTGATCCCGGAACTTCTCGAATCAGACAAAGCAGCAGCAGCCACTGTTGCTTGTTTCCTCTCTGAATTTCAATCTCTCAATCAGATCGATAATAGTGAGATATTTACTTCTCACTGAATTCCAAGGTCAGTAAGAGAATGGGAGTGGATATAGCCACTCGAGTAGGACAGATAAGGGGTAACCACATTGAATTTAGGCACCCCTCATTAGATAAGGGCTATCTTGATTTGCACCCCTTAACCATGGCTCAGCTCCAGATAGTGTCCGCTATTGATTTGAAGTGACAATTTTGCCCCTTTTGCTTAATTTGGGTAATTTCCGCTTCTTTTCCTCCGTGCGACTCCAGAGTACCTAATAACTCAAAACAAGCGTAAAATACATAATTTACACGGAAAATAGCAAAGAAAGCATAAACTACTAGATAGTAAATTAGGTGTATTCTACACCTATCAAATTCCCCCACACTTAGACTTTGCTAGTCCTCGAGCAAATCAAACTAAAAACTCACAACTTCAAAGCGTTCAAGCGTCACAAGCATCCAAAGAGTTATGAGGACATAGAATTTCGCATGCTAGTAATAAGAAGTTAGAAATACTAAAGAACATATTCTCATTCTTAAATGTTGAGTGAGAAATAACCACACCATAATGAGAGAACGCGTGTTTGAGAAACGATCAATAAGCATTTCGCCTCGACTTCTGCCTCACCAAATAAGATTTTATGATAATTGCACTCAAAAAGACGGCTTTTTATGGTTCTCACATGTGTGCGGGTAGGAATGAAGAGAAAATTCTGCGACACGTTGAATGGTGGGAAGGACAACTTCCAAATATTTTTAAAAACCCACATCTTTTAATATTTTGAAAAACCATTTTTCTGACGATCTCTAAGAAAGGAAATCAACCATTATTATCGAGGATGAGATTACTTACTCACCTTCACATCCGATCGCCAATTATGATAACACCACTCTCACGGCATCCAATAGAAACGTCTTCCGCTCCTCGTCTTTAACTTCTTGGTCTTCGGTTTCAACTATTGATGATAAACCCTTGAATTTCATAAATCCTTAACAATTTGTAACTCTTTTACCTTAAAAATCCTTGTTGCTTGAAACTTCCTTATATATTTTCCTTCCCCACGGCTTATTAAATAAAAATAAGAACAAATATTTCTCTTGTTTTTCTCTCTTTTTTTTTTCTTTCCTTTTCTTTTCTTTTTTCAAATTTTTTTTTTTCATTTTTTTTTTTTTTTTTTTTTTTTTTTTTGAAATTGAAACAAGAGAAACAAAAATAAACCATGGCCGTGGGAGAAGTATTTTACCACTTGATTCTTCACAACTTGTATCGTCTTGAAATCATAAACTTCAAAAATTTTCACATTTTCTTCGCATTCATGAATAAGTCTTCATACTTGAATATAAAATTACCTCATTGTATTGTAAGTCTTCAACATATATGTAAAAATCTGCACTTTGTATGTTGCTTTACTTGTATTTGAAATTTGCTCTTTTTCTCGTAAGTTGCTTGTAAACCTTAAACTTTTCCAACTTTCCTTGTAGATTTTGATGTCGCTCCTTGTTGATGATGAATGTGTTTCTATGGATCCGTTGTTGTTGAGAGAGAGAATGGTGCTAACTGCAAATCGAACTACAAGAAGGAAGCTTTCATCCATGGACGTCACCCTCATGATTGACAAAATTAGCACTCAAGAGATCAAAGAGTAGTGCTTCTATTGGTGGGAGGTTGGGTAGCTCACCATTCTACCCGAATTTACTTACGGTGACACACACTCAAAAGAAGCTCTTTAGTAGATGGAAAATTTCTGGTCGGTGCCTCTCATGATATGAATACGGGTAGTCTCCACTAATGATTGATCAGCAACTCTAATAACGCCTTTCTCCCTGCACCAAATTCGCATCACCGGCATGATTAAATCCATTATTTAACACTCAAACAAACAAGAAATCCGAATGTAGTTCTCTAACATTTCCAAGTTCAATTATGTCGGTCAAAATCTCTATGTAAACATACCTAGAAGTATGCTAGTGACTCTAAAATCTTTAAAAGTTGGAGTTTTTATGAAAAACTTTTTTTTTTAAATTTTTTTAAATTTTTTTGTAATTTTTTTGTAATTTTTGTTTTAAAAACATGCTTAACCACTCCCCCACACTTAAACCTTACATTGTCCTCAATGTAATTGAATCCTCCTAGTAAAGTCAAGGTGGGAAATTTTAACATGATAAGGAACAAGAAAAAGAAATAACAAAAGCAAAAGGATAAGAAATACAAAACCGATGGGTTGCCTCCCGTTAAGCGCTTGTGTTAAAGTCGACGGCCCGACTTGGCTCTTGTAAGATTCATTCCCCATATACTAACAATCTGAAAATTTGAGGATCCACCCATAATACCTGTTTTGCAAACAATAACTCCATACAAATATTAGCACAAGAAAATAATAATGAAATTATCGCTCGATAGAAATTTCCCCCACACTTATTCTCGTCCACACTCGGAAGTGTATAAAGAACATAGAATTTGGGAACTTCCATGTATTCTTCTTGGCAAACCTGCATAGTGTTAGCATCAAGTGTTTCCAATGGTGGATATTTAGAAACAAAATCATCCAAAAATACTTTCGAAGCACATACATTCAAACCAATAAGAGGTAAAGGAGAAGAATCAATATGCAAAGGGTTAGACAAACCTTGCACAATCTCTTGTTTTACTAATCCTCTTCATCCTTAGAGAATTCATATGAATTACTTACCTCTTGTATATCGTGGTCCTCTATCAAATATTGCAACCAATCGTCGTTATTTTCTACCTTAACCAAAGTTTTGGCATCATTGGCAAGTTCAATTGGGTCTTCCACAAAATCAATCAATTTGGTTTCATCCTCTAGTATCATCTCTTCAACATTCTCATCATCGGAATCGGGCCATTCACTAAAGTGATTCTCATCGGTATAAATTTTAAGATCTTCTTGTGCGGGTGTTACACCGTTTATAACAATAGGTAAGTCACACCCAATCTCCTCCTTTTGAATAGGTGAAGGATCGTTATTATGATCCTGAGTTGGAATAACTTTATCCTTGTTACAATAATTTTCATAAGGTTCATAATCATCATCGTAACCCATATAATAACGATTTTTCACGCTCTATTCTTAAAGCTCTTTTAGCTTCAAAAATTTCTTCATCCGATGCTAGGCCTTCATCGATCAATTGATAGAACCTTCTCTCAAGTTCCCCTCAAACTAGGTTGTCTTGCACCAAAGGAGATCACACATAGATTTAGAAGCATAACTATCCTCCCCTCCTATTGATTGTTCACTTACATACCCGTCATAAGGTTGTTGATATGTATGAGAATATCCATAAAGTCTGTATCCTAAGGATGGTTGGAAGTTGCCATAATGTTGAGGTTGAAAACCGTATTGATTGTTGTAATATGCTTGCTCTCGTCCACCATACATGGAAAACTGGCACCTGAAATAAGATTCTCAAAAACTTAAGTTAGATACAAAATAGAATCCAACAAAGCAAGAATAAAGCAAAAAGAAAAATAAAAACAACTAAAATCATCCATTGCTCCCCGAAGAACGGCGCAAAATTTGATGCGTGTCGTAACCACAACAAATTAATTAATACTTTACCACCTAATTAACTAGTAATATAGGGTAGTCAAGGTCGATCCACGAGGAGCACGAGATTCTAGTTGTAAGAATTGTCACAAAAGGGGGTGTAAAAAGCAAAAGAAAATAAACAAAACAATTAAAAGATAAAGTTGAAAGCAATAAGAGATAAGATCAAGGAATCCTTCTTCGTTGCGAAACAATGATTAAAGTTATGTTCTTTTCTACTTGTTATTAGTCACAGATTATCACCAACCGTAGGATAGCAGTGTACGCTTAGCTAGCCCCAAAATCCCTAATTTCACCGAGTAACAGTCCGCTTAGTTATCGTATTCTATTCAAAAGAACCACCTTGAGGTCCGCTTACAAAGATGTAATTCCCCGAAATGCATTAAGATTTATGAATTTAGGTTTAGTACTAGTAGTTAAACTCGGTTCGCTTGGTTCACTTTCTAGCGTTGTTTCTACACACAATTGCTCCACGGAATCCCTCCGCAAGGTCTCGTGTTTGCTACTTATGTAAAGAGTCAAGAAACGATTACTTATCTCCTAACTTTCACTAGCTTTAGATCAAATTAACAAATCAGTTTAGTTGGCCACCTAAACAATCTATCAATCAATCATGAATGTCTTTAAGATCACTCCTATTAGTAAAAACAATCGATAATCATGTGAAAAATCTCAAGATAGAATTGAAAACAAAAACTCAAATCATGTTAAGAACTAGGAATTCATCCTCAATCAATAAAATTAGCTACTCATGTTAAAGAGTTCACACAAAGAATAAGAAAAGAAAAGTGTTGTGTGTGTAGAGATATGTGTAAAGATGTTGTAGAAAACTTCTCTATTTATAAGCTTCAATATTCTCCAAATCTTCTAAGGAGTAGAATCCTTTTCCTTTTGCAATTCAATTTCCAAATCCAAGCTTTTCTCAACTCTTCCACCTTCTCTTTCCAAATTTGAGTCCAATTCTCCATCCAATTCCTAGCCCAAGTCTTCATACCCATGAGAGAAGTCCATAGAAAATTCTGGAATTTTTGCTCGCCGGAAAAATGGGATTGTGGCCGGAATCCGGCCGGAATTGTCGCCGGAAAGTGTCTCAGGTGGCCGGCAAAGTCCACCCGCCACCGGTCAACGGGTCAAGACCGTCGAGTCAACTCTGGGTTGGATCGGGTCAACTCGAGTCAGGGAGAGAGTCAGGCCCAGTTCAGGTGTGAGTCAGTCATTACTTCATCTGATTGGGCTGAGTTGGTATTGTCCAAGACCAAGGCAATTGCATCCTTCCACAGGCCATGGCCTGCTGCTGCACACTCATTGTGCATCACTACTGCACATCCAGCCACATCCAGAAGCTTCATGCAGCGTAATGTCTCAAATTCATTCTTGCCATTCATTCCATCTTCCCCCTGTAACTACATCTTGAGCCAACCCCCAATCACGGACTGCAACACAAGAGTCGCCTCCAGCACTCGGCTCAAAACATCACCATCTGAACCTAGGCATTCATCCTGACTTAGCATCAGATTCACTTCCTTAAGCCTACAGCTTCAACTGTAACTCTCCCATTATAGTCGCAGATTCATCTCCAACTCACCGATAACCAACCTTCATGGGCGGCTCAATTACCTACTCTTCCTAACCACCAATATCCTCACCAGTTGCTCAAGACCACCTGCAACCCTTCTAAACATTGACATAACTCGACACTGTAGTTAATTCCAGCTTTCATACTTCTTAATCTCAAAGCGGAATTCGATAGCGACCCTAATCTTCTCACGTTCCCCATCTGCTTGAGTAGCACAACTCAACAAACTCCTTCTGGGTTCATGACTCTCGCAATTCATTCTTTGCCTGACCTGCAAATCTCGGGTCATTCCTGGTCAGCAATTGCTTGCGGCTGCAACACAGACTTCAGCATCGGGAACCCGACTTGATTCGGTTCAATTCCATGCAATTCCTACTTCGTCTCATCACAGCAGCTCAAAACCCATTGCGACTCAGTATTGCATTGCACTACACAGTTCCATCAAGGCAACAGCACCAGCCATCCACAACCATTTAAATTCCTCAACACACAGCACCAACTCTTTCCAACCTCGCCTCAAGTCACAACCATTACCCATAGCACCTGCATCAAGACAACCCATCGTCATTAATCGGCATTATTTCGTTCTCGTTTCCCTGTCCAACAGCTGCACTTTTCCAGCACAGCACAAGCACCTGCTACAGCTCATTCTGTTCAGCTCAACATCACCAGCTCACAGTTCATTTCTCAGCTGCCACTAACCCTGTACTTTTGCATCTACCGTAGTAGCTCATTACTCCCGAGATACCACCATTCTTAGTACAACCGCAGCGACCTTCAAACTCAGAACCAATGCTCCATCTCAAGAAGACAAACCTTGCCATTCCAACACGGTTGCAAGACAAACCATGTCTCAACCCCATTACAGTGGCAAAACTTCTTCTTTCATGCACCCATCATCACCAGTTCTCCATCAATAGCCATCTACTCCCTATTCTCCTTAATCGCACCTCATGTTCCCTGGTGTTATCCATTTCTTGTTGAGTTCACCGCAACTTCAATCAACTCGAGACCACCGCATTCACCATGGAGGCACAGTTCCACACTCATCACCAGATTCCCTTTCTACATTCATTCTTCAAACCTTCTCATTCAACCTTCCACATCCACATCTGACCGCAACCCATTCTTCCTTCGTCTGGAACTGAATTCCATTTCCTGAGCATCAACAGCACCACCAATTCTCTCGAAATAAACAGCCACAACCCTGATATTCACGAACCCATCTCTCTTTCTACTTCATCTATAACAATGGAAACCATTTCGATCGAAAGAAGCAATTACCAATTTCAACTTCAATTTCTCGATTCCAAGAAGAGCTTCATGAATCTCTCCACCGGAACTCGGATCCCCTCTTCAATTTGAGCATCAATCGCTCAATCATCTTCTCGATTCTTCCCGTGCTCGTTGATATCGGATGAAAACTCTCGGGCGATCACCACATTTACTCCTCTCTTTCTATTACTTCGATTAACTTGAATATCCCTCCATTTGAGTCTTCACACTCAAACAACATCAACCACCGCCATATCCAAATCTGTTAAAACCCTCTTCCCCTCGTCTCGATCTATCTAATGAGATCGATATTAACATCTTGACTCCAACGAATCGATCCCTAACTTCTCGAATCGGGCAAAGCAAAGAAAATAGCTTGTTGCTTGTTTCCTCTCCAATTTCAATCTCTCAATCGGATCGATAATAGTGAGATATTTACTTCTCACCGAATTCCAAGGTTGTGTAAGAGAATGGGAGTGGATATAGCCACTCGAGTAGGACGAGATAAGGGGTAACCACATTGAATTTAGGCACCCTCATTAGATAAGGGCTATCTTGATTTGCACCCCTTAACCATGGCTCAGCTCCAGATAGTGTCCGCTATTGATTTGAAGTGACAATTTTGCCCCTTTTGCTTAATTTGGGTAATTTCCGCTTCTTTTCCTCCGTGCGACTCCAGAGTACCTAATAACTCAAAACAAGCGTAAAATACATAATTTACACGGAAAATAGCAAAGAAAGCATAAACTACTAGATAGTAAATTAGGTGTATTCTACACCTATCACAAACACTAGCTTCACACAAATATTAGTAATATAAAACAGAAACGAAGCTATCAACCGATAAAAGCTTCCCCCACACTTATTCTTGTCCACACTTGGAA
>JAJJWW010008263.1:0-79514 GCA_023531295.1 Papaver armeniacum | reverse complement strand
TCTGCAAACCGTGTTTGGAAATTAAAAAAAAAAATTGGTGGAACTGTGTTGTCGGTTTAAATCTTTACTCGAGATTTGTAATCCACCTCTTGAATCTTTACTTGAAGCTCAACATGGAAATGAACCCGAACATTAACACCGGAACAACGGATCTGATCCTAGCTTGTTCTCTCCTTGCCAAACCCAGCAACGATTGATGATTTTCTTGGCTTCCGGTTTATTTGAGATACTTTTATGAGAGGAGAAATCATAGTGCCGGTAGATACTTGAGTAGATGTGAGGATAATGCTCCCAATAATCCATTTGCGCCGGAAATGAAAATGATAGAAAGAGATTTTCTTCTGGATTATTTTAGAGATTCAAAAGCAGAGAGAGACGCTTTTGCTGAGGTGGAGAGTGTAGCTAATACCTAGTTTACAAAGAAAGAAAACCCGAAAGTGTGCCCCTTATCCTTGTCAAGCGTACTAAAAACTTCTATGTAGCAAAATAAAAGGCCCGGCAGAATTAGCCCAATGAAGGCGTCCAATAGTGACTATTCCCCGTCTAATTCTAGCAAATATGGGTGAGCATGGTCTGGAACTAACATTCTCTCACTTCTCTCAAGAGGCATTTCTTTGCCCCACAAGAAGATTTTCACAAATTATTTCAAGAGGTAGTCTGCCTTCTCTACTCTTTTGGTGGAGCAAATCGTGTCTTTTCTCGCAATCCCACGTCACTTGGAAGTGCTAAGGAAGACAAAAATACTTCCAATATCCTCTTACTCACTTACAAGTGCTCAAGCCTCGAGTGGTAAAATGCATTAGCATTATAGGGGTGATGTTGAACGGTTGGTTAGGTTCCCCGTGCAATGTAAGCAAAAGTTCTTTAATTGCTTGAATGTGCAATGTTATTACAAAATCATATGGATTAAAAATTTTCACAAAGAGCATTTAAAATCCGTTTAAAAATGTTGTTTTTGTAATGTGAAAAAGTCAGTCAGGAGTCATTTGGCAAGCTAAGATGCCATAAGAGAACGGGCATCAATCGACACGATGAAATCAAAAGCAGCCATGGTTGGTTCTGATCCGCATCTAATATAAGACTAAAACTACCCTGCTGATAAAAGTGGGTCATATAGCATTAGAGAACCTGCCCAAGTCAGCACTGGAGAAAAATCACGGAAGACCCTAGATTGCAACGTTTATAGCAAAATATTTCATACGATTATCAAGAGACCATACATCTAATCCTTATGCGTCAAAACTGATGCACTAAATTACATACCGTGTCTGCAAGGGCAGGAAGATATATAGGGATCGTTTTCCAAAATGCACTATATTCAACAACAAAAAGGCAGGCGTGACAAACTAGTATCTAGCTATCCCCAAATTCTATTCATGGCAAGAATCCTCATGTCCCAAATTACAAACATAACAAAAAGATCTCGAAACTAAAATCCGATAGCCGTCCCTGCTAGGCTTACTTAAGATAGAAAGCTAATAAGAATAATGTATACCCAAAAGTATGGGTTCTGATTAAAAAGAACATTATTTATTTGGAGAAAACAAGAGCATTACAAATCCAGATCAAATTCATATTATAATTTAGAAACAAATCTTACATATATTTTGTTGTAATTATGAAAATATTCTACAAATCTGATATAAATTAAACCTTCAACATGACTAATCATGTGTGTCTATGTGAAGGAGATCATATGTCATTAAAACCATCCATCAAATCCATCTAGAAATCTCTCACTAAGGAAGTTCCACCAAGAGGACTTTGAGTCGGTAAAACGAAGTACTACACCAAAACAAGAGAATGAGGATTATCACAGAACTTGAAGACAAAAGATCTAAAAAGAATTATTTGAGAAGAGAAATCATAATGCCGGGTGGTGGCGGTTCCTTTGATTGTGTATGCGAGGATCATCATCCCGTAATCCATTTTGGTGAAACGGAGATCTAAACCCGAGATAAAAACAACAATTGGTGAGAGAGGAAGACACTGAGTACCAAGTATTCTCAGCTCAGTTTATTTATAATGCCCCTTACCCTAACGTGTGCCCTTATCAAGTGTAACATGACCTAAACCCTAATGTGTGCCCTTTAGGGCTTTACCTTAATCCAGCAGAAGAGGCCCATAGAGTTACCCGGGTGGATATACTATCCAAAAGCGACTCAGCCTATCTGATTCAAGAAAGAGAGTGCATTACCACGACGTTTGTTTAAATAACTCATGCACATTGCAAGGAGTAAGCGGTACTGCAATGAAATCCAAGTTACTACTACGATTATACTGGACAGATACACAACAACTTTTGAATTGGACATGCTTTGTCCATATACATTTGTAAGGAGTCATAGCCATGCACCTAAATCTAATTTCCGCCACTTTTAAGTGCAACCAATTTCTTTCGGTTTCTTCAACAAATACTTGATTGACTGGAAATACACCAATTATTTCTTTCTCTATGATATCCAACTTAGCTGCCAAGATTGTTTGTTGGTCGCTCTCTGATTTGGATAGTTGTAACTTGTAATTATTGTCAGAGGACGTAGGTACTCTAGTTAAGGTTGGTCATAAATCACTGTCCTTTAACTAATCTTGCTTCAGTTTTTACATTGTAAATGAGTTTGATGGATGCATGTACGTAGTAGATAATCAAATACACGTGGCTGGAGATTTTGATAATAAATTATTGTGCTCTGATCAATTGGTAAACTGTGTGGTTTTAGCGAATAAAACTTGGTTTGAAGAATCTTTAATTGTTTCATGTAATGGAAACAATGAATTATCTTCATAAGGATATATATACAGAGTTTATGAAGGACACTCGTTTGGGTATCCATTGATGCAACCTCAATGCTTATAAAACTACTGCATAGGGCCATTTTCCAATTCTAGTAAGTACCACCATAGAAACCTAACTTGAATAACAGATACCCAAAAGTTGGGGATCAAGATCAAAAAATCATTATTATTCAACGATAAAAAGTATTACTGATTTTGATTGAAATATTAAAATACAAAGACAAAAATAATTTAAATCGAAATATAAATTTAGTTTCTAGACTATTTTCTGTAGCAAATTCTCCTACTCTTGGAATCATGCAGCACAAGAAGATTAAGAGCATCACGAGGACCGAAAAATGTTTCTTCCTGGATAAAGAAATGGCAAAGGCGTCGTGTGATCCTCCTACCATTAGTTATCCGACTTATTTTTGAGAGGAGATATCATAGTGCTGATCGATTCTTGACGATTCTGGACTATACAGGTAGATTTGAGAATGTTCCCAGTAATCCATTTGAGGAAACCAAGATGAAAGATTTTAGAGATCCAAAACTAGAGAGAGACGAAAGAAAAGCGGCGAAGTTGTAGTTTGTTTGGTTCAATGAGATAGAGAGTAGCTGTTGTAGTTTAAAAGAAAAACCCTAACATGTGCCCTTGTTCAATGGATAAGAACTTCAATGTATGCACCGCAACAAAAGGCCCACGTAAATAGCCCACTCTTTCACTCAGAAAAAGTTCCAAGTTACAGAGTTATATGCCACAAGTCACTGCTCGTGAGTCGTGAGAGTTCTTCTGCGATATTCTTTTTTTTTTTGAATTTGTACTGTTATTGTAGGCAAGACTGGGCATGCCAATTATCTGTAAGAGACATAGAAGGTCCAGTTTACATTTGCTCGGAAATTACAAAAACAACATATATGACCAAGAAATATTTCAGTAGAGCAACCTATGGGGTGAAATTAGTGCTATCCCCCAATCCTGCGGTTACAGTCCCAATTTTGGGAAACCCTAACACAGTTGTCTAACAGCTGACTTTTGTCTGTTGTCACCTTAGTCAGATGTTGGACTGGTTTGTTTGAGACATCTGAGCAAGATCATCTTATGTCCGACTCCAATGGTTCGAGTCAGCTACATTTTGTTTATTAATTTATATGCTTCGGGAAAATGAGAAAAAATTGAGAAATGGAAGTTGCAGAACAAGAACATATAAGATAATATAAGCAACACATTGATAATTATTACCACAATCAACATATGAATCTAAGAATAACACCAGATATCCGAAATCACAATGCTGTGGAAGTAGATGCGAGGAGGATGTTTCCAATAATCCATTTCATAATAATTTGAGAAAATCAAAATGAAATAAAGAGCTTCTTCTGTTTGGATTATTTTGGAGATTCAAAATCATATAGAGACAAGCGGCGGCGGTAGTGTAGTAGTTTGGTTCAAAGTGAGAAAGAGAGAGAAGCTACAAGCAATTTATTTAAAGAAAAACAAAACCCTAAAGTGTGCGCCCCATATCCTTATCTGGGCCCAAGGGTATTAAAAATTTAAATGTAGCACACCGGGACTATCAGAGGCCAATAGAATCAGCCCACTTGACATGATACAAAACTAACCTACCTTAATACAACAACAAGTTCAGGAGTCATGCTATGCTGCACGTGAGAGGAAATATCTATAATGTGAATGCTATTAGTTGCCAACCATCAATTGGTCTGATGGTTGGTATGCTCCCACTTTGGAGGTAGAGGTTCGAACCCCATAATTATTAGAAATAACTCCTTATAGAAGTTAAGGATGTAGCCCCAAGACCATTGTTCCAAGCAATAAAAAAAAAAACAGAATGTTATTATTTAATAAATAGTAAGCATATAAATCCAAGACTTCAAAAACTGTCATGCCACCTAGAAATTTCTCAGAGTTTTCTACAATTTCTTTAGAATTTGATCCTTGAAATTGGAGAGGCGGAGTTTGTTTAACATCAAAATGTTCACCTCATTAGCAGATTACTGATATACATTTTGTTATTTCTTGTTTTCTGTGTTGGGTAAAGGTTAATTATAATAAGGATTTTATGCTAAAAATAACAAGAGAGTATCTCGTAAATCCTAATTAAAAAAAAAAAAAGGCCAAAGCCCCTGCCGGACCCCATATTCTTCGTTGTTTTTGCAGCACATTCTTCGTTGGTTTCCTGTCATCCGCATAGCGGCACCCCATATTGTTCGTTGTTTTTGCAGCACATTGATACACAACAGTGATAATTGTGTTCCACCTGGCTTCTACTTGAGTTACTCGTTTGAGTCTTCTTTCTCAAAGCTTTCGTATCTTCTCTTTCTCATCCGACACCAGCTTCCTGCAAGCCAGACGTTATATATACCTAGGTCATCATGTTATATACGTAAGTATCCAAGCTGTTCCGTGCATCAATCATTTTCTTGAACTTTGTATCTTCCTCAACAAAATCATCTTCGCCTTTAAGAAACCTGGCACTTTTAGGGGCGACCCCAAACGAATTAGGGGCGACACTAAAAGACAAAAAAGGTCACCCAAACATAAATCTAAGCTACCCCTTATCTTCGATTTTTCGAAATGGCCAATATGCCCTTATATAATCGGTAGCCAACACCATAATCGGTAGGTTAAAGGTGAATCGGTAGGTTAAATTGAAACAATACGTACCGATTATTGTGTAGATACTTCGGCTAATAATCCCTTTCATAATCGGTAGCTTATCGAACTTGTAAGACTACCGATTATAAGGAGCCCCATGTCCAACCTTGGCCAAATTCCATAGGTTTTGAGTGTACACAGCCAGCCATCACCACTTGGCTTGAGCTGTGGATGTAGCCATAATCAGAAGCCTAATAGGTTACATACACTACCGATTATAAGTTGCCCCAAAATGAGTTTTTTTTAAAATCCTCCACGTAATGAATTTTGAAATATACCATAATCGGTAGGGTATATAATTATATAACTCACCGATTATAACGACCCCCAGATCCAACCTTTGCCATATTCCACAGGTTTTCAGGGTATACAGCCAGCCATAACCATGTGGTTTGTTAAGCTGGATGTAGCCATAATCGTAAGCCAAAAAGGTTCCATAACCTACCGATTATACAGTTGCCCCAAAATGAGTTTTTTCTAAAATCCTTCTTGTGATGAATTTTGAAATCTACCATAATCGGTAGAGTTAACAACTTAACAACCTACCGATTATAAGGAGCCACAGATCGAACCCTTACCAAATTCCATAGGTTTGGAGTGTACAGAGCCAGCCATAACCATGTGGTTCGTGATTTGGATATAGCCATAATCGTAAGCCAAATAGGTTCCACAACCTACCGATTATAGGTTGCCCCAAATTTAGTTTTTTCTAAAATCCTTCATGTGATGAATTTTGAAATCTACTATAATCGGTAGTCTACTCAACTTAATAACCTACCGATTGTAAGGAGCCCCAGATCGAGCCCTTGCCAAATTCCATAGGTTTTGAGTGTACAGAGCCAGGCGTAACCATATGGTTCGTGATTTGGATGTAGCCATAATCGGACGTCAAGTAGGTTACATAACCTACTGATTATAGGTTGCCCCAAAATCAAATTTTGAAAGCTACCATAATCGGTAGATATTCTAACTCAAATACCTACCTCTTAGCCTGGCATTTCAAACCAAATTTCAGAAATAGCCGTTGGAGTTTTTGGGAAAAAGAAAAAGAGCCGTTGGAACCTAAACCTATATAAAGAAACTCATATCTATCACCCCAATTGCACCAAACTCTTTCCTCTCTTCAGTTCTAATTTTGAAAACCAAAAACATGGATATTGCTTTTGCCGAAGAAGAAGATTGTGATATTTATAGAGCGTGGGTTGTGATAACTGCTCATGATCGTGTTCACAAGCTCCACAAACGGGAATCCGAAGAGCAGTTATGGAACCTTCTAATGGTATTTGAGGCGTTAGATTGGTTGAACACCTTGTTGGATTGGTTATGATTGAGGGGCACTAGGTTGAACAGCTTCTTGAACCGGTTCTGATTGAGGGGCACTAGGCTGAACAGCTTCTTGGCTTGCTTGTTGAGTTCCACCTTGAGCACTTGAAGCGGCGTTAGCAGTCCTAGCTCTCCTTGCACTAGCTGTCAGGTTCTAACGCCTATCCTTCCTTGCACTAGCCGAGACAATTGCATCTTGGATGTTTTTACCTCGCCTATCCCTAAACAACAAAAGAAAGTACAATAGGTTATTAATCTATATATTCGGTTGGTTGATTTAACCAATTGCCTCCGATTACTCTCAATCGTAAATATCATTTCACCTAAAGCTACCGAATACATATAATCGAAAACAAAAGAAACATTTTGGTGTTCGAATATGTTTATCTACACACAATAATCGGAAGCTAAATTTCAACATAACCCTCTGAATACTAATAATCGAAAGTCATAAAAATTCCACCCTTCCGAATGCATCACAATCGGAAGCCTCACAAAACTAATTTCTACCGAATATGCATCACTTTGAGTCCATAAATTACTCAAGTGGTTCAGCCTAAACAATCGGAAGGAAATTACAAAATATAGCACCCGATTATTGGGTCTCTAATACTTGATCTTCACTAGTATATTCGGAAGGGAAAAACAAAATTAGCTTCCGATTATGATCGATTATTGGGTCTCTAATACTTGTTCTTCACTAGTATATTCGGAAGGAAAAAATACAATTAGCTTCCGATTATGATCGATTTAGGCCTCAGTAACGAAAAACGTTCTATAATCGGTAAGCAACCTAAATATTTAACACCCGAATATGACAAATGTTCTCTTGAAATGAAGAATTCGGACACAATCGGAAGTTTAAAACAATACCTAACCTACCGAATCTGGGTAATAACCGTAAACCCTAAAAAAGAAAAACATGGATTCGTCGAATTGAAGCAATATAAACCTGATTAATGGTAGAATCTTACCTAATCGGCGCCATTTCAAGTTGCCTGAGAGTTTGGCTATCAGTATCGCCTACATCAGGGACTTCATCTTCTTCGTGTTCTTCGGGTTCGTGAGTTAAAACCTCTTTATTACGGGCATGCAATCCAATATTCGGATCCTCACCGCGCACTACGTTTTTGGTTCGATCTTTCTTACGTTCCTTTTCTTTCATCTTTATAGATAATTATCGACGATGATTCGATTCGACGATTAACGATATATAGCGAGGAGGGGGAGTTTTCCTCTGTTGCAATCGGAAGGAAAGAGGAGAAGAGGAGTTGAAGTGGAAGTTGAAAAGAAAATGAAATAGAATGAATTTAGGTTGACATTGGTTTTATCTGTCAAACGGTTAGTAACCGGTAGGTAATACCACCTAATTAGCTACCGATTGTTGAGTATCCCAAAATCAGTAGAGGGGTTTACTTATAACCTACCGATTATTGGAAGCCCCAAATTGAACCTTTGCCAAATTCCATAGTTTCGAAGGTACATGGCCGACCATAACCATCTGTTTCGTGTTTTGGATGTAGCCATAATCGGAAGATTAATAGATTACTTAACCTTCCGATTATAGGTTGCCCCAAAATGAGTTTTTTCTAAAATCCTTCTGTTTATGGGTAAAAATCGTTTCTGCCGATTTCGGTAAATTCGGTAGGTGAGTGAGAAACTGGTTCAAACCCTAAACAAATGTGCTGCACGTGAGCATTTTATAGATTCGAGAGATCAATCTGTACAAGTCCGGCCTAAACCAAGAAATGGCCGTTCCATACTTGCTTCGGTCACAAAGTGGAGGAGAAGGGTTGATTTGGGGAGGGAAGTAAAGAAAGGTGTTGAGACCAGAATAGTGCAGGATAGTAGTGTCTCGACTTGTATCGTAAAGTGAAAGCTTCGAAGCTTGCAAGAGATGAAAGCTTTTGGAGAGCTTGAAAAGTTGCCTTTTGTGAGAGTGTAGTATTTTTCTCCCGACCGAGACTTGTTGTCCGGTGGAAATAGGTAAGACCTATTTATACAAGTCGAGATTGAAACGCACTCGGCCTCATGAAGGAAGAGAGTAAAGGGTCAAATAATGGGAGGAGGTGGTAACCGCATGGTGTTAATGGGTGAAAACGTTTTCACCATTATTTCCTCTTTTATTTGACCACTTTATTCCTATTCACGCTTTCTTAATGTGAGCGTAGTGTACGCCGCATCTTTGTGACCGCCAAACCAAGACCCCGGAAAGCATTCCCCAATTTGTGTTGATGTCTTGAGTGTTGGTTGCATCTTGAGTGCAAGTGGTGATGCTAGGGGCGCATGTGGCATGTGCCAATGGCATGTGCGGAATGCCTTTGTTGCGAGTTGCACCTCGAGCGCAAGTGGCAATGCCATAGCTGCTAGTGGCGTGTGTGGCATGTGCCAATGGCATGTGTGGAATGCCTTGGTGGTAGGTTGTACGTTGAGTGTAAGTGACTACCAGCGTGTATTAGGGCCACGGATAGGTAATAAAAGCTACCAGCGAGCGTGTTGGCATGTGCCAATGGCATGCGTGGCCGTTAGGGCAGTGGCCTTGGTAAGAAAAGCTACCAGATGAGCATGTTGGCATGTGCCAATGGCATGCGTGGCCGTTAGGGCCGTGGCCTTGGTAAGAAAAGCTACCAATGAGCATGTTGGCATGTGCCAATGGCATGCGTGGCCGTTAGGGCCGTGGCCTTGGTAAGAAAAGCTATCGACGAGCATGTTGGCATGTGCCAATGGCATGCGTGGCCGTTAGGGCCGTGGCCGTGGTAGGAAAAGCTACCAGCCCGAGCATGTTGGCATGTGCCAATGGCATGCGTGGCCGTTAGGGCCGTGGCCTTGGTAGGAAAAGCTACCAAATGAGCATGTTGGCATGTGCCAATGACATGCATGGTCATTAGGGTCGTGGCCTTGGTAGGAAAAGCTACCAAGCGAGCATGTTGGCATGTGCCAATGGCATGCGTGGCCGCTAGGGCCGTGGCTTTGGTAGGAAAAGCTACCAAATGAGCATGTTGGCATGTGCCAATGGCATGCGTGGCCGTTAGGGCCGTGGCCTTAGTAGGAAAAAGCTACCGGGAGCATGTTGGCATGTGCCAATGGCATGCGTGGCCGTTAGGGCCGTGGCCTTGGTAGGAAAAGCTACCAACGAGCATGTTGGCATGTGCCAATGACATGCGTGGCCGTTAGGGCCGTGGCCTTGGTAGGAAAAGCTACCAAATGAGCATGTTGGCATGTGCCAATGGCATGCGTGGCCGTTAGGGCCGTGGCCTTGGTAGGAAAAGCTACCAGCGAGCATGTTGGCATGTGCCAATGACATGCGTGGCCGTTAGGGCCGCGGCCTTGGTGGGAAAAGCTACCAAATGAGCATGTTGGCATGTGCCAATGGCATGCGTGGCCGTTAGGGCCGTGGCCTTGGTAGTAAAAGCTACCAGCGAGCATGTTGGCATGTGCCAATGGCATGCGTGGCCGACTTGGCCTAGGTTGCATGCTTTGTAAGCCTAGGTCGCTATATTTGGCATGTGCCAATGGCATTTGCGGCTTGGAAATATGGCTTGTGGTACGTGTTGGCATGTGCCAATGGCACGTACGGCCATGTTGACCTAGTTGCACATTTTGCAAGCCTAAGGCGCTATATTTGGCATGTGCCAATGGCATAGCGGCTTAGTTTGGCATGGTTGCCAATGAGTGCGATATGTAGTTTGGTTTTGGCGTCGCTGCCATGGTGCGCAGCGTGCGGCTTGGTTTTGGCGTTGTTGCCATGGTGCGCAGTGTGCGGCTTGGTTTGGCATTGTTGCCATGGTGCGCAGTGTGCGGCTTGGTTTGGCATTGTTGCCATGGTGCGCGGTGTGCGGCTTGGTTTTGGCGTTGTTGCCATGGTGCGCAGTGTGCGGCTTGGTTTGGCATTGTTGCCATGGTGCGCAGTGTGCGGCTTGGTTTGGCATTGTTGCCATGGTGCGCAGTATGCGGCTTGGTTTTGGAATTAGGTTTCTGTGTCGAAAACCCTAATCTGGTATTTTGAAAAAATACCCTATTAATTATTTACACCGAGTTAAATGCTCTTAGTTAATGTGTTGCGGGTAACACTAGGTCATGGGGTTTTACGATTTTACCCTTGTTTAAAAATCACCATCAACATTAAGTCCCTTGCTTAGCTCGGAACAGGGCTTTGTTGCGAGGTAAGCATAAGATGGTGACAAATTATCAACAAAGAAACCGTAAAGAGAATTGAGGAGGCTTGTCGACCTTTTATAAATAGGATTTGGAATCCTTGCCTCTGGTAGTTTTGCACAAATCGGGAGGCTGGAACAATTGGTGGGGCCGGTGCAGCTTGGGCGACATTGGGAAATTGACGTGAGTTGGGAAACTGAGTGTGCTAGCTGGTGGGACCAGCGCAAGGTGTGGAAGCTGTGCGTGCTTGCAGGCGTGACTTGGGCGGTCATTGGGAAGTCGGTGTAATTGGTGGGGCCGGTGCAGCTTGGGCGACGTTGGGAAGTTGGCGTGAGTTGGGAAACTGAGCGTGCTAGCTGGTGGGACCGGCGCAATATGGGGAAGTCAGTGCGTGCTTCGGGCGGGACCGATGTAAACAAGGAGAGAGTAGGTGTTTCTACAGATAGCAAAGTTTCCTTATCTTGCTTTCCTTCACGTGCGGCTTCAATTAGGGCATTATTCATGCTAAAATCTGGAAGCGTTATGTCCCTCATTGCTTCCTTTCCTTTTTAAAGGTTATGTATTCAAACCCAACGCAACTGCATCATCTCCCTCGTTTGAGAAAAGGTTCTTCTTGTTGAATTTCTCTCGGTATGTTTTCTTCTTCTTTGGCGGACTGTCGTACACTTTACCGCCGCTTGTTGTATAAATGGAAAATTTCCCTTTAGTGCAGAGATATCCTGTTAGAGCATGCATCACTGTTATCGACGAGGATGACCTAGTCGTTCCCCTTCCTTCGAATCCGTCCTTGTTGACTGCTGCAGACTTGGAGGACGCTGATTTAGGGCTCTATCTTACGAAATGGGATGCAGCGAGAAGTCTCTGGTCATACTTCGGTTTGATATGATGGAATGGATGAATACGTGAATGTAACCTTCTGGCGTGCTTTTGGAGTTTTCGGTGCACATGTACGGATTCATGTTGAGAAATTCCTGCGGCTCGTAAAACCTCGATAGTGATGATGTTGAAATCAGTAATAACCTGGTTGAGGGGAGTGAAAGCATCTTACGCTGGTAGTCCCCATGCATGACCTACTTTCATTATATCGCCTTGAATCCCCCCTCCGCGGGATTTGATATAAGCCTATCGTACTCTTCTGGATGTGACACTGGGATGCTCAGAAATTACATGATGACATATTCTGGATAGTGCAGGCTCGGGATCCTCCACGGCCTCGTAAAGTGTTGAAGGCGTCTTCTAGACAGAGAGGTGATGATGTTCTTGCGCTGCACCCTTGAAGAGTAGAGGACCTTATTGTGGGTACGGATTTTTGGTGGACTGTTCTTCGTAGCTTTGACGGTGAAGGGATCCCGTGTATATCTTCCGTTCTCAAGTATGGTTTACGTGTTTCCATCTTTGTAGTAATTGATGCTGTGGTGAAGCTCTGGCTGGTATCAACGAATGAGGGGCAACAGTTCTTGGTAGGAGATGTAATCAGGAGAAACTACATTGTCGTGGTAACAAAGTAGGTTGGATGATATTCTATGAGCTTCCGTGGACGTAAAAGGATTGGCTGGATGCGTAAGCGAGCAAACTGTCCATGAGCACGAGTTTTGGCGAGATGGATTAAAAGGTGTCCATGACTACGAAGATTGGCTGGCTGTGACTATGTTCCTTGATATGGGGAGTGTGGCGGCACGACCCTTTGAAGGAAGGAGTGGCATTGAAGCGAACGTTGAAGCGAAGCCGCTGCTGGAGAACGTTGATGCGTAGCTACTTCTGGAGAGAACGTTGATGCGGAGCTACTTCTGGAGAGAACTTTGAAACGACATCTTGCAACTCTCGAGCCTTGACGGCTACCATTTTAAAGTCGGAGGCCAAAGTCACGTTCACAAACTCGACATCCCTCAAGAGAAAAGAGGTTAGGAGTCCCCAAAGAACATCCGTCGATCGTGTTTTCTAGGAGAGGTTGGGGTTTGGGAAAGGCTTCCCTGGCTGGAAACGCCCGCTTTCCCCGATGCAAAGGCGGTTGAGAGATGCAAATATGTCTTGATGCTATGCCTTGGAGAAATATAGAATCTCACATAACTTTGTTTCATCATAGACTGCATTTACGACTTTGTGGGCGAAGTTCCAATTATGAGGGTCTCGACAGAAGAAGAGTCTCCGTGAACTCAGGAGAGTTGTTGATTTCCATTGCTTTCGATTTTGGAGAAGTCCTTCCTGATCTTCACGTGTGACGAAATTGGATTGCTTATCCCCTTCTACTGGGCGTTCAAGAGCAACGCGAGCCTATTCATCTATAACGCGCGTCCTGCTGAAGTATCTTTCGTCTTTTCATCGAATCAACAGTGCTAAAAGTAGGTCGGCTTCTTCCTGATCTTCCAGTATCTTGCCCTGATGGTGGAGTAGCGTCTCTGGTGACGGTTGGAGCTTTCATGCCTGAAGAACCGTTGGGGTGGCGGAAGTGGCTCTGGTTCTGGTGATCGTAAGTGTATCGTGCAGAGATGACATGGTTTTGATCACGAAGTGCTGTAGCCATGGCGCTGTTTTGAAGGGCGAGGATGGTGCTAGAAGGGCGCAAGATGTTAGCGTTGGAAGGATGCAAACTGTTAGCACAAAGTGTGGTACTGCGGCTGGCATGCGCGTGCGGCATGTGTGCCTGGTAAGCGCGTCTGGCAAGCGCTTCTGGAAAGCGCTGGCATGCGCGTTTGGCAAGCGCGTCAGGTAAGCGCATCCGGGAAACGCGTCTGGTAGGCGCTGGATCGTCTTGGAATGGGCGCTGACTTGGTGTGGACGCTGGCTTGGATTTCGGTATGGTGTGGACCATTGGCTTGGCACGGTGCTGGCTTGGACTTGTTCCTGCGGGCCCAGTTGCCTCTTCCCATACGTAGCTCAAACAGGAAATCCTTTCCTTATTCAAATTCAAAAAGTGTTATGCTTATGAAATGGGTTGGCTCCCTTTTTACCTCGTATCTTCGTTATCACGTCATGGTGTTAGCGGTAGCGCGGTAGTGACAAAGTGGGCAAGCATATCCCGATTATGTACTCCAAGCTTTTCTCTTTCAATTTGTTTTATTGTTTTCTTGTGTTGGTGTAAACCGTAGCCATAGGTATGCCTTTCATAAACTTGTGGAAATACTTCATCATAAATAATTCTTCAAATGTTACCGTAGTAACGTCTCGCTAATAGTGACAGTAATTGTTATTGTGCAAAGTAGGTATGTACGGGTAGGTGAGTTTTTTTTTTTCTTTGAAAGGAAAACAAAGCTCCTGGTTTATGGTTTTTGTCTTCCTGGATTTCTTGGGTTGATAGATAAATGTTAGCTTTTGAGGATATTAGATTATTTCTGGGATGAATGGTTTTGATAATATAACTCGATTATGTTTCTGGAAAGGAATATTGCTTTTATGAAAGTGTGTGCTAGCAATAGGCACAAGACGCAATAGTATGGCGGTTTTATTAAGAACCTAAAAACAGATCGTATATCTTGCCCAATCTAAATTTACTCACTTGCAAACACGCCTCTCTCCAAGTAAAAGGCGGCTTTGCTGGTACAAAGGCGGCTTTGCTGGGTAGCATCGCCTTGATTAGTCCCCAATTGCTGGTAGCATCTTCAAATGAGTCCCTAGTTTTCTGGTGTAGTTTTAAGAACCGATAAACGGGTTGTCTGGCAGCTTGAGTCGGACCGAGTCGCAAGTCCCCAATCGCTGGTAGCATCTTCAACGAGTCCCAGCTTTCTCGTGTAGTTTTGCAACCGGTAACAGTCGTCCGGTAGTTGAGTCGGATCGAGTGGTAGCATCTTTGGCAAGTCCCCTACCATCTTGACATCCGGGTCGAAGAACGAGATCGACAAATCGACATTGTAGCCGATAGATCAATCCTCCCGCTGTGGTCGCCAATTGTTTATGGGTAAAAATCGTTTCTGCCGATTTCGGTAAATTCGGTAGGTGAGTAAGAAACTGGTTCAAACCCTAAACAAATGTGCTGCACGTGAGCACTTTATAGATTCGAGAGATCAATCTGCAAGTCCGGCCTAAACCAAGAAATGGCCGTTCCAGACTTGCTTCGGTCACAAAGTGGAGGAGAAGGGTTGATTTGGGGATGGAAGCAAAGAAAGGTGTTGAGACCAGAATACCAGGAGAGTAGTGTCTCGACTTGTATCGTAAAGTGAAAGCTTCGGAAGCTTGCAAGAGATGAAAGATTTTTGGAGAGCTTGCAAAGTTGCCTTTTCTGAGAGTGTAGTATTTTTCTCCTGACCGAGACTTGTTGTCTGGTGGAAATAGGTAAGACCTATTTATACAAGTCGAGATTGAAACGTACCCTGGCATCATGAAGGAAGAGAGTAAAGGGTGAAATAATGGGAGCAGGTGGTAACCGCATGGTGTTAATGCGTGAAAACGTTTTCACCATTATTTCCTCTTTTATTTGACCGCATTATTCCTATTCACGCTTTCTTAATGTGAGCGTAGTGTACGCTGCATCTTGTGACCGCCAAACCAAGACCCCGGAAAGCATCCCCGGTTTGTGTTGATGTCTCGAGTGTTGGTTGCATCTTGAGTGCAAGTGGTGCTGCTAGGGCGCATGTGGCATGTGCCAATGGCATGTGCGGAATGCCTTTGTTGCGAGTTGCACCTCGAGCGCAAGTGGCAATGCCATAGCTGGTAGTGGCGTGTATGGCATGTGCCAATGGCATGTGTGGAATGCCTTGGTGGTAGGTTGTACGTTGGGTGTGAGTGACTACCAGCGTGTATTAGGGCCACGGATAGGTAATAAAAGCTACCAAATGAGCGTGTTGGCATGTGCCAATGGCATGCGTGGCCGTTAGGGCGTGGCCTTGGTAAGAAAAGCTACCAACAGAGCATGTTGGCATGTGCCAATGGCAAGCGTGGCCGTTAGGGCCGTGGCCTTGGTAAGAAAAGCTACCGGCGAGCATGTTAGCATGTGCCAATGGCATGCGTGGCCGTTAGGGGGCGTGGCCTTGGTAGGAAAAGCTACCAGTGAGCATGTTGGCATGTTCCAATGGCATGCGTGGCCGTTAGGGCCGTGGCCTTGGTAGGAAAAGCTACCACAGAGCATGTTGGCATGTGCCAATGACATGCGTGGCCGTTAGGGCGGTGGCCTTGGTAGGAAAAGCTTCCAGCGAGCATGTTGGCATGTGCCAATGGCATGCGTGGCCGTTAGGGCCGTTGCCTTGGTAGGAAAAGCTACCAGCGAGCATGTTGGCATGTGCCAATGACATGCGTGGCCGTTAGGGCCGTGGCCTTGGTAGGAAAAGCTACCAGCGAGCATGTTGGCATGTGCCAATGGCATGCGTGGCCGCTAGGGCCGTGGCTTTGGTAGGAAAAGCTACCAGAGCATGTTGGCATGTGCCAAAGGCATGCGTGGCCGTTAGGGCCGTGGCCTTGGTAGGAAAAGCTACCAGCGAGCATGTTGGCATGTGCCAATGGCATGCGTGGCCGTTAGGGCCGTGGCCTTGGTAGGAAAAGCTACCAGCGAGCATGTTAGCATGTGCCAATGGCATGCGTGGCCGTTAGGGCCGTGGCCTTGGTAGGAAAAGCTACCAGCGAGCATGTTGGCATGTTCCAATGGCATGCGTGGCCGTTAGGGCCGTGGCCTTGGTAGGAAAAGCTACCAGCGAGCATGTTGGCATGTGCCAATGACATGCGTGGCCGTTAGGGCCGTGGCCTTGGTAGGAAAAGCTACCAGTGAGCATGTTGGCATGTGCCAATGGCATGCGTGGCCGTTAGGGCCGTTGCCGTGGTGGGAAAAGCTACCAACGAGCATGTTGGCATGTGCCAATGACATGCGTGATCCGTTAGGGCGTGGCCTTGGTAGGAAAAGCTACCAGCGAGCATGTTGGCATGTGCCAATGGCATGCGTGGCCGCTAGGGCCGTGGCTTTGGTAGGAAAAGCTACCAGCGAGCATGTTGGCATGTGCCAAAGGCATGCGTGGCCGTTAGGGCCGTGGCCTTGGTAGGAAAAGCTACCACCGAGCATGTTGGCATGTGCCAATGGCATGCGTGGCCGTTAGGGCCGTGGCCTTGGTAGGAAAAGCTACCAGCGAGCATGTTGGCATGTGCCAATGACATGGGTGGCCGTTAGGGCCGTGGCCTTGGTAGGAAAAGCTACAAGCGAGCATGTTGGCATGTGCCAATGGCATGCGTGGCCGTTAGGGCCGTGGCCTTGGTAGGAAAAGCTACCAGCGAGCATGTTGGCATGTTCCAATGACATGCGTGGCCGTTAGGGCCGTGGCCTTGGTAGGAAAAGCTACCAGCGAGCATGTTGGCATGTGCCAATGGCATGCGTATCCATTAGGGCTGTGGCCTTGGTAGAAAAAGCTACCAGAGCATGTTGGCATGTGCCAATGGCATGCGTGGCCGACTTGGCCTAGGTTGCATTGTTTGTAAGCGTAGGGTGCTATATTTGGCATGTGCCAATGGCATATGCGGCTTGGAAATATGGCTTGTGGTACGTGTTGGCATGTGCCAATGGCACGTACGGCCATGTTGACCTAGTTGCACGTTTTGCAAGCCTAGGGCGCTATATTTGGCATGTGCCAATGGCATAGCGGCTTAGTTTGGCATGGTTGCCAATGAGTGCGATATGTAGTTTGGTTTTGGCGTCGCTGCCATGGTACGCAGTGTGCGGCTTGGTTTGGCATTGTTGCCATGGTGCGCGATGTGCAGCTTAGTTTGGCATTGTTTCCATGGTGCGTAGTGTGCGACTTGGTTTGGCATTGTTGCCATGGTGCGCAGTGTGCGGCTTGGTTTGGCATTGTTGCCATGGTGCGTAGTGTGCGGCTTGGTTTGGCATTGTTGCCATGGTGCGCAGTGTGCGGCTTGGTTTTGGCGTCGTTGCCATGGTGCGCAGTGTGCGGCTTGGTTTGGCATCGTTGCCATGGTGCGCAGGTGCGGCTTGGTTTGGCATTGTTTCCATGGTGCGCGAGTGTGCGGCTTGGTTTTGGAATTAGGGTTACGTGTCGAAAACCTAATCGGTATTTTGAAAAAATACCCCTATTAATTATTTACACCTGAGTTAAATGCTCTTAGTTAATGTGTTGCAGGTAACACTGTCATGGGGTTTTACGATTGTACCCCTTGTTTAAAAACCACCATCAACACCTTCATTGTAGGAAATTTGAAATCTACCATAATCGGTAGGAATTGTTACTTTTACCATCCCGATTATGGGAAGCCCTTAATCGTTAGCTTAGACAATTTTTTAATTCGTCCGATTATATAGGAGCCCCAAATTTCACCATTACAAAATTCTTAAGATTTCTTATTTGTATACTTTAACAATCGGTAGTCTCGTGAGGTTATTGTTCCTACCGATTGTTATAGAAGCCAGATGCACATTTAGCACAAATTTCATATCAATCGGTAGTATCTTTCCGTTACTTAACTCCCGATTTAGTATTAACAATTGGACACAAAAAAACTTCCGATTATGTAAGGGCATTAACGTATTCTCCGCGTTTTTGGACATCCCTCAACGGTGTATATGGGTTGGGAATAAAAAAGTCGCCCCTAATTCGTTTGGGGTCGCCCCTAAAAATGCCAGGTTAAGAAACCACTCAGTCAGTCTAATCTTGGCTCAAATGACCCTTGTGTGATAGAGATTTTTTGTGACTTTCCACTTGCCATGTTGAGCCAATCCCCTGTTCAGACATCAGAAATATGTTTAGTAAGTTTTATGCATGTAGCAGATTCTTAGTCAAGCTATTGAAAATTCATAAGACAAACCTTACAGGCGTTTCCTGAGACAGAGAACTTCCCAACTTCCTTGCATTCCTTTGTACGTAATCAGACTTCTTTTACCTTCAAAAAACCTAAAGCACGCGCTGCGTTTAGTATATATTGAATCTTGAAGCAACACTGCGTAGTCATGGATTTAAACCCTATATATGTAAATGTATGACTGCAACTGTCTTAGTGATATAAGTAGGTGTGTCTTTGGCCAAGATAAGAGGCACACTTGACATCTTGAATGAAGTTGCAATGGAGAAAGAGGTTGGTT
The DNA here is from genome assembly GCA_023531295.1 of Papaver armeniacum. Classification (NCBI taxonomy): domain Eukaryota; kingdom Viridiplantae; phylum Streptophyta; class Magnoliopsida; order Ranunculales; family Papaveraceae; genus Papaver; species Papaver armeniacum. The sequence goes on along the minus strand of JAJJWW010008263.1, from coordinate 60,582 downwards.
TCCTATGTAATGCGAGCAAAGATTCTTTGGTAGCTTATTTATTTTGAAATCATATGGATTAAGATTTTCATTTTAAAAACGAAGAGGTCACAAAGAGCATGCACAATCCATTTAGAATTGAATTGCTGAGAGGTGTATAAAAATACAGTGAGGTGATTGAGCAAGTAAACCAAAGATGGAAGAATTTCTAGAACCCAAATTGTAAAGATTAAATGCAGCTTCTGCCGATCCAGTAACACCACTTTTTCCTACTTATGGACATGGCAATTTTTTCCAGGAAGGTGCATTCCTAGCAATGGAAAACCAAATAGCTCTCTTGGGAAGGGGCACTTGCGCTACCATTCTTACAAAATGCTCCCAAATCCATAACCACCTTCCTAATTTATACTCGTTTAACTAACCGACACACTGATAAGAACACCAAAATTTTCCAAGTTCTTGTTGTTGACAAATGAATGAACCACACTTCAAAATTCAGATAATAAACCAAACAATCCATTAAAAACCAAAAAATGAAGAAATAAATTCTGAAAATTCAAAAAAGAAATGTTGACTTGTTCATGGTGTTCTAAATAGAGATTTCTGCAATTCACTAACAAACCCATGTGTGGTAGCAACATTAACACACAAATCTAACAATAAAAATAGATGCCCGGAAAATCGGGGTTAAGATCAAAAAGATTTAGAATCTGGAAAACGATCGAATAGAATTTATAAATACAAAGACAACATAATTGAATCTGGATCAAACGTTTTAAAACCAACAATTTGAATTTTGTTTCCCGACCAATTTTTGGTGGCTGGCTGCTGCTGTTTGGTTACTCCATACGGTTGAAGTTGAACAACAACTTCACCAGTTGAAGAACGATAAGGAGAAAAGCTATATTACGCGAAGAAGAAAGGAGAATCAGGCAACACAACAACACAAGATGCAGATGAGACAATGTTTCACCACCTCCTTCGTTGACCGAGTTTAATGGCCTTCCCTGACTTACTTTTGAGAGGAGAAATCATATAATGCTATGGAGGTATGTAGATGTGAGGAGATATTCCCAGTAATCCATTTCGTTATCATAGCAATGAAAGAGCCTTTCTTATGGATTGATTATTTTAGAGATTCAGAACCAGAGAGAGGCGGCGAAGGTGTAGTAGTGTTAGCTCAGTGAGAATGAGATAGAGAGTGTTGCTAGTTTATAAATGAAACCCTAACGTGTGCGGTTTGCCCCTTATCCTTATCAAGGGTAGTAAGCAACTTCAATGTAACAAACTAACAAGAGGCCCGGTGAATTAGCCCACCTGACAAACTAACTTTCAGCCATCTAATTCAACAAAACGTTCCGAGTTAAGCCTTCAAATCCAAGACTTGAAGAACTGTCGAGCCACCAAGAAATTTCTCACAAATGTTTTCTATAATTTGTTTAGAATCGATCCTTAAAATTGGATAGGAAGATTGTTCAACATCAAAATGTTCACCTCATTAGCGGATTACCGATAAAGAAGTTTTTTCTTCTTTTTTTTTTTATGGGAAAAGGTTATTATCACTTGCGATTTATGCCACAAAGAACAAAGCTAATAAACATTTTATTTTTATGGTGGGAAACTTGTCAAACAACTAAGGATTATTGCACTTGTCAAACAACGAGGTTGGAACTTAGAACCCAACAAAACAGCAGACCCAAGATCAAATTTGTGTATAAAATCTCAATTCCGATCAAACGAAATCATTAGAACACACCCAAATCCAACAATAATCTAACCACACTACCACTATATATACAAAATAAATAAATAAATAATAACAACAAAAAAAAAAAAAAAAAAAACAATATACGAACTTAGTACTCCCTCTGTACATAATATATAAAACAATTAGTACTCCCGCAGACCCAAGTACTAATTCAAAAATGGAGTAATAATAACAACAAAAAATTATTGACATATATTGTTTCCGCAACCCAAAAATGCCTAGCATTTTTAGGGGCGACCCCAAAAGAATTAGGGGCGACACAAAGGACAAAATAGGATGAAAATACTTATATGCCCCTTCATAATTGATAGTTTAGTTATCTACCGATTGCAAAATCTAATTTTTGGGACAACTCTATATTCGGTAGTTATATGAACTATCTTGACTACCGATTATGGTAGGATATTTGTAAAGAGAGCCATTGTATAATCGGAAGTCATGATAACTCTTCATTTCTTACCGATTATAGGCTCAACCAAAATTCAAAAAAGATCAGTTTTTTTGCAAAATCTGATTTTGGGGTTACTCTATATTCGGTAATTATATGAACTATCTTGACTACCGATTATGGTAGGATATTTGCAAAGAGAGCAACTGTATAATCGGAAGTCATGATAACTCTTCCTTTCTTACCGATTATAGGCTCAACCAAAATTCAAAAAAAAAAAGGATTTTTTGCAAAATCTGATTTTGGGGCTACTCTATATTCGGTAGTTATATGAACTATCTTGACTACCGATTGTGGTAGGATATTGCAAAGAGAGCCACTGTATGATCGGAAGTCATTATAACTCTTCATTTCTTACCGATTATAATCTCAACCAAAATTTAAAAAAAGAGGATTTTTCGCAAAATCTGATTTTGGGGCTACTCTATATTCGGTAGTTATATGAACTATCTTGACTACCGATTGTGGTAGGATATTTGCAAAGAGAGCCACTGTATAATCGGAAGTCATGATAAATCGTCCTTTCTTACCGATTATAGGCTCAACCAAAATTCAAAGATTTTTTGCAAAATCTGATTTTGGGGCTACTCTATATTCGGTAGTTATATGAACTATCTTGACTATCGATTATGGTAGGATATTTGCAAAGAGAGCCACTGTATAATCGGAAGTCATGATAACTCTTCCTTTCTTACCGATTATAGGCTCAACCAAAATTCAAAAAAATCATATTTTTTGCAAAATATGATTTTGGGACTACTCCATATTCGGTAGTTATATGAATTATCTTGACTACCGATTATGGTACGATATTTGCAAAGAGAGCCACTGTATAATCGGAAGTCATGATAACTCTTCCTTTCTTACCGATTATAGGCTCTACCAAAATTCAAAAAAAGAGGATTTTTGCAAAATCTGATTTTGGGGCTACTCTATATTCGGTAATTATATGAACTATCTTGACTACCGATTATGGTAGGATATTGTCCAAAGGTCTACTTTAATCGGGAGTCAAGATAACTTTATTTACTATCGATTATAAGATAATCAAAATTCAAGAGATAGAGGATTTTATTTTGGGGATAATTTATATACGGAAGCTATATAAACTAAATTGACTCCCGATTGTTGATTAACTACCGATTGTATAGTTATCTACCGATGTAAAGGGTAGTTTGGCCATTAAAAAAACGGGATTATAAAGTTATCTCCCGATTATGGATTAACCTTCCGATTATGACCTATTTTGTCCTTTTGTGTCGCCCATAATTGTTTTGGGGTCGCACCTAAAAATGCTAGGCAAAGATGGACTATTTCTACGCCCACATAGTGAAAATTACATTCTACATCTGCCACATAGTGAAAATTACATTCGCATCTCCAATCCACAATGTGGGCGTAAAATTACATTCTACGCCCACATAGTGAAAATTACATTCTACATCTACGCCCACATAGTTAAGAAGCACCGTTCTTACAAAATGCTCCAAACTTATAATTTTATACTCCTTTAACTAACCGATGCACTCATACGAACAATTTTTTTTTTTGGCAGTGCTTGTTGTTTGACATATGAATGAACCTCACTTTAAAATTCTGATAATAAACCAAACCATCAACACGTAAAAATTAGGGATGGTCATGGGGCGGGTATGGGGCAGGTATGCCAATCCCAGTCACTGCCCCGTTCGTAAAAAAATACCCATCTCCGCCCCGTTACCCATATAAATTGGGCGAGGCGGGTATGGAGAATACCCATATGGGGTGGGTTTCTCATGGGTTACCCGTAACACTGAGTTAATACATAAATTTGATTATAATCAAAACTTCAATATGATTCAAACAAAACTAATAACGTAAGAACAATGCATTCTGAAATCTTAAATTTCAGTAATTTATCTTAAAGTGAACGAAAGAATCTGTTAATGACTTATTAGTTTTTATGTTTTTTCCTTTCTCATTCTATCTTCGTCCACGTTAACCATTTCATTATCTGCTTCATTTTCTCTTTTTTAAATTTTAATGCGTCTGATCAGAACAAAAGAGCGAAAGTGATGAATGTACATGGACGATCAAGAATGAAAGAAACCTCGTATTTTAACTTTTTAGTGATTTTATTTGGTAAAATAAAGCAGCTCATTTGATAGCTATCCATACTAGCCAGGGTTGCCTTATTAAGTACTATTTTACTGGTTTGTGCTAAAGTATTTCCCATCCAACCTTTATCTTTTGTTCCATCTTTTCAACTATGCTTTCAAAAAGTATTATTTTTTCTCTGCTAATAAAGAGAGGAGTTCCTAAGTAAGAGTCTAGGGGATTTATTTTTTTTAATTTTCAGCAACTTACTAATCATTCTCTGGTGCTTAGGTTGGACTTTTTTGCTAAAAAAGATTCCTGACTTTTCAAAGTTTATAAGTTGTCCTGAAGCTTGACCAAAAGCTTCAATAAGTTTCAGTATGTTATGGCATTCTCTGAGATCAGCTCTAATGAATAAGAGGCAATCATCAGCAAAGAAAAGGTGGGATGTGGGGCTATTCTTAGGAGTAATTCTAATACATTAATCAGTTTCTCATCTTCACTAGCTAGAAGACTCCTGGAGAAAATTTCCATGCAAAAGATGAACAAATAAGGGGACAAAGGGTCCCCTTGTCTTAGACCTCTAGTGGGTTTGAAATACTCTCCAGGGCAACCATTAAGGAGTACATCAATGGAGGTAGTAGAGATACATTGCTGAATCAGATTGCAAAATGTATTATCAAAACCAAAGGCCTTCAAGGCCAAAATCAAGAAGTTCCAATCTACTCTATCAAAGGCTTTGGACATGTCAATTTTAATACCCATACCTGCATGTTTTACTTTCTTTTTCTTAAAAGAGTGGATGATCTCTTGTGCAATAATGATATTTTCTGAGATTTGTCTTTTATAAAGAAAGACATCTTGGAAAGGGATATTAAAGAATTAAGAAAAGGTTTCATTCTGTTTACTAAGATTTTAGCTATTATTTTGTAACCAGGGGCGAAAGCATGTACAGACTTCCCCTGGCTTAAGCCACCCCTAAAAAAAAAAAAATTAGTTTACATACTACCAAAAGATATCCAATTTAGAGCCAAGCCAGGGTAAGAATCAAGAACCAAGCCAGGGTAAAATCCAGTTCAACCCAAATGTACGAGTAAAAGAAGAAAAAGTACGGTTAAAAGACAAAAAAATCTTTGCTTGTATTTCATCCAGTGGGAGAAAGAGGGGAAAAGAAGAAAACCCCAGGTAAGGTGATTTTACTGATTTAATGTGATCTAATGGGCAGGGTTAAGGATGAAATTTTTATCAACTTACTGCTTATACTTTCATGAAAAAGACGTGGATTTTCTACTTTTATTAATTTTAGGTTAATTTTACTAGGTTTTGTTCAATTGAAAATTTGATTGTTATTAGTGTAATCTACTAATCTTTGATGTTATAAGTGAATATGTGATTCGATCAATAGGTTCAACTACACGCACACCCTAGTTTTAATTTGCGTTATTAAAGGTTGTGAATGCCGCCATATGTATAAGAGAGTATTACTATTTACTAAATTGGGGTTGAACATTCGAGATACCAAAAACTACAAGTAGCTCTGCTTGGGGTACTAGGAACCTGCAGCAATCTGTGCCTAAGCTGTTGCAATGTTTGGAGTGAAGAACTGCACTGGTCCGTTTTAATTTGTTGCATCTTTTATTAACTCTAACTATATATCTAGTTTATGTTGATGTATCTAAGTTGGTCCTGGTTTATCATTTGTTACTAGTCATGTAGTTTTTAAGCTGCTACTGTATTCGTTCATATTCTAAAAAGTGGAGTTGATCAATATAATATCGCTCAAGTACTAGTTTATTATTACGCAGTGAAATTGAGTAGGATTCAATTTTGTTGTTGAATCATTAGGTGTGGTCTACACACCATTCATGTGGTTCATTAAGCCTTCAAAATAGGTATCCCAGAAGTGAAACCAAACAGAGTTATAGAGTGGTTATAGTTCAAGAGACTAGAGTTATAGTTCATCTTAGGTGCAACTTATTTCTGTTAGTAGTAAGCTTGTAATTTGATTTAGTGATTTTTACATTTTTATCATAAATCTAGTATTGAAACAATTGAATTTTTCGGGGGATAGGGTACGATGCCGACTCACGGTCCACCATCGAAACTCAAACGAGGGACATTGGAAGGGTTTTACAAGCCTATACCTAGAGAAGATGAATCAGAAAGGGTTGCCGGGAACTCTGCAGTTGTCATTGAATAGGTAATCCCCTTTCTTGTTTTTGCATCGCAAATTTTTTTTTTACAAGTGCGCATAATCTGGGATGGGAATAACTTTTGTCTCTGTCCTCTTGACAGTGCAGCAAATTGAGCGTGGTGCTGGACATTTTGTTCTAATTTGGTGTTCACACGACACAGTTGGCTTACCAGCTTTGCATTCATAAGAAACTTTCATATCGCAAACCTTTTTTGATCATTCTAGTAACGAAGATTTTCATTATTTTTTGTTGATGCTTAAATCTAAACCTCAGATATGCCACCAGTTTGAGTTATTCAGCACTTACCTGCCTGATACTAAAGTTGTTGTGTTCAATGGTAGCTTTAACATCAAGACACGCAAGGAATTACTCAAAAAAGAGTGCCTCATGTTGAGTGAAACTTCCCATCAATTTGCACCCATTCTGGAATGTTTTAGGAAGAAAGGTATACATCCTCTTTTTTTCTGAGATTTCATTTAATTACTTTCGATCTTGTTACATTGATGTGTATTCATGAAGGTGAAAGTTCCTAGTGAATCTGCTAGTGATTTCGTTGTTGTACAAGTATACTATTGTAGTTATTTTAAAACAATGGTTCAAATTTTGTGTTAAGGTTTAACAACATAATTCGATATAGGCCTTTACTGCTGAAAATCAAATCACTAGAAAAGCGAAGGCATACCTGAAATTGGATTTTTTTTAAAAAAAATATATTTCATAGGTTTCAAGGATGGGCATTAAAGGGTTCTTGTCACTACGGATTTGGTTAGTAGAGGAATAGACATTGAACGCGTCAACTGTAATCAATTATGATATGTCTGATTCTGCTGATACTTACTTGCACATGGTTTGTTTTTGAGATCTTGTTTCTTCATCATGCCTTTAAATTTTTACTTAACATGTGTATTTCTTTCTACGATATTATAGTATTGCATGAGCTCAGTTAAACTTAGTAGTATCTCTTTCTTTTTGAAGGTTTGGCATAATAGGTCGATTTGGTACGAAAGGGCTTGCAATTTAATTTGTCATTTCATGTCTGGGTTAAAGAGAGGTTTGAGGTTCAGGGGAGGTTCGAAGTAAGAATAATTATGCTAATATTAAAGAACATGTAGTTTATTAGGGTTTTGGTGTTGATCTCATTTGGAGAAATTTTTGTAGAAATGTTTTTCTAAATGCAGAACTATCCAACTTGAATGTAATAGCAATTCCTAGTTTACACCTTACTCCCTTTAAACTTTAAACGTCACTCACATTTGTTATCAAGTGCTTGCCGTTTTTAGGCATTGGGGAAGTGTTCTAATTCAATTACTTTAGCCTACTACAATTGATTTTTAATTGTTTTACTCTTTAATTTTCTTTATATGATTTTTATTATGTGTTGCAGGTCAATCCTAGATTTGAGTTGTCCTTGGGTATATAACTGTTATGTTTTGATCTCTTTGATGTAGGATTGGGCGGGAGTTGGATACGGTGAATGCAGTGATTTTTAATAGTAATGAGTAGGAAATGTAGATGGTGGTGGTAGTGATTTGTTTTAGTATGGGGCGAGTACTAGGTAGTGGTGGTAGTGGTTTTTAGGAATATGGTTGTTACTTATGAGGTTGGTACGAGTAATATGGGTGGTAGTATTGTCGGTGATGGTGGTGGTGTAATAATACTGGTGACAGTGCTGGTGGCGATTTGTAGTAGTAGTAGTGCTGGTGAAGGTGTTGGTGGTGACTTGTAGTTGAAAGGGATAGTACCTAAGATGGCGGTGGTGGTGCTTTTGTTGTAATATGGAAGGTGTATGAGATGGTGGTGTTGTCACTTGTGGTAGCATATATAGAGCTGGTACTGGAGATGATGGAGGCGCGGAGGCGGAGATTCATAGTACTATGGGTGGGTGGATATGTACTGGAGATAAATACAACGAATACGTTATGTACACGACCTGTCAAATAACCTATCTTGTGAATTTGCAGGTAAAACCCTCGGCAAACCATTTATTTTGTTCCTTTTACTCATAGTACTGTTACGAATATTTCTTACTTGATCAGTTCCTACTGAATTTGAAGCTGCAACTCAAGATGAAGAAAAAACCACTTAAGTTACCGAACTCAGTTGTGTGATAAAAAATCTCAAGAACTCAGGAATGTCAAGGCTATAACAAGTATGTACCAGTGGATTTATTTTCTAGCAGTTAATGAGATTGAAATGATGTTTACTTCATGTCCTTGTTCTGTGTTGAACATATCTGAGGATGATAGAGAAATGTTGAGCTTCTTGAAGGTTATGTTTGAAGATGATGGGACATCACGATCCTTGTAAACCACAGGCCTCTGGACTCCGAGAAAAGAAGCACACTTGCTCTTCCCTACAATGTAAGTTCTTTTATTTGTTCGTCTTATTAATTCTGTACTTCAGTATATTTAGTCTATGTACACCCCAATGGAGTCCGGGAAAATCGACTTTATCTTTGATATACTAAGTGTAATTCGCATAAAATGACCCATGTTCTTGTATTTTTTTTTATAAATCTATGCTAGGACAATGAAAGATAAGGCACAATAGCTTGTTTGATATATTTGCCCGATGGAATTATCTTGTATAAGTGAGATTGCTAAAGTATAAAAGATATGTATTATGTTGGCTAACACATTACTTGTTTTGTTGCAGATGGTTTCCCCCTCTTCTCTGCTAGAACAAAAGCTTTAATCATATGTAAGTGGATTATTTTTATTATTAAGGTTTTTATTGGTACTACTTTCTTAGTACAAATGATTTGTCTTGTGTGTTTATACTGGAGGAGAAAGTACTGTATTTGAAACTTGAAATGCATAAGAATGTATGTATTGCACTTGAACTTCTAGTTTAAAAAGTAATTGAATTGTAAGAATATGGGAGGAATAAGCAAATGTACTTTTATGCTTTACGTTTACAAATTTCGAACCTTGCAGTTTGTCATCTTAAGTCATCAGAACTTAAAATTCTGATTCACTTGTTGTCTGTATGATTTTTAGAAATATCTACCATTTGTGTTGGAAAAATGAAACTTTATCTGCAGAACCCTTCTACTAGAAACGTTCTATTTAAACCAATAAAGTATCTTGCTAATTTCCCCAAGTAGTTATATAGTTGTTCAAACTTTAAACCCGCAACATCTTTCACGTCACTTGGATATATATTGTAGTCTCCTTCCATGCTATGTTACGGAGGAATCTCCATGCATTATGACTATTTGGGTGACTTTAGAGTAACTATGCAAGTATGACTTGTTATGTTTTGATTTCCAAATCACCATGGGAGCTCCTAAGACTGAGAATAATTTGAATGCCTTTATTATCCTCTAGTTTGTCTTTGGCTAGAGGAAACCAACTTTAATATTGCATGATACTCATTCTAATGGTGTTCACTACTGATGCATTTTCTTGTTGGTTTGTGTATTTTGTAGTGATTTCTCCAATTAATTCCTATTAGTTTTTACTTGATAAAATCTGCTAAAGTGAGTCAAATTCCCTGACTTAGCTGAAACAATCATGCCATATTTATCCTAATGGGTTCTTTTTCTTACTATGTAGATGCAAGGAATGCAAATGGTGAGATTTAATCACAATAAAGTACTACATCAAGCGTCTCATTTGCGATGTACTCATAGGTGTCAACATCTTCCTTTAGTAAAAGAAGCAAAGATCAAAGGCATCAAAAGAATTTATGTGATAGTTTTTAGGTAGTTTGTTGTTTTCTCATATTTTTTCTCAAATTTTAATCGAGTGGTTCTAGTTTGTTAAAGTTGTATAATAATTTTAGTTTTTTATATAATGTTGATTAAAGTTCTTGTTCAGTTCTATCATATATTTGGCTCTAGTTTAAGATTCATATTTGGTTCTAGTTTCGATTTAGTTGAATCGACTTGATTCACCTCGAATCAAATCATTTTTTTTTTGTAAATGTAATCGAATTAAACTACTGTGTCTATCATGTTATCGATTTCTTGTTAAAAGCGTCGTTTTCTAAAAGGATTCAACGTTTGCGAGACACAGTCGTTTTGGAAAAAACCACTTCAAAATTACAGTTGATGAACATAGTCGTTTTTTCCGATATTACCTCTCGTCCTGACATTGGTTTAACTTCCATTTTCCACTAGTGATAGGTTATCCAAAGAATCATCAGGTTTAATGTTTTTATACCTTTTACCTTTGACTACATGCCCAAATTTAGAAGTTAGGGGTGCCAACAAAATCATCTGTTGCAAGTTTAAACCAGTACTACTAGAGTTTTGACACGGTCCACGGATGGCAAATTCATTGGCATTGATAGTATCAGTGTGACCTTTGGCCTGCTATTGTTGGTTAATTTGCAAAAAAAATGCTTGTTACCCACTCGATTTGCTCACTACTCCTGCTGAATTTAATAATCATTTTGTTGGGCTGACCAATCGGAGGGGCCAAAGGGTCCAAAGGGAGGGAACCGTTTTATGGCCATTCTTTTTGTGAAATGAAGCCTAACGAAAATGTGCAATTTGATAAAAAATATTGTAAATGGTTATTATTAAAAAACCAAAAATGCCCCTCCCTGATTTTAATATCTTTTTTTTTTCCTTTATACATTTTCATAAATAAACCCAAAGATGAAGGGCAAATAGATATTAGATATTTTCGTAAATAAACCAAAGATAAAAGGCGAATATGTATTAGATATTTTCACAAAAAACCAAAGAAGAAGGGCGAATTGTACAATAGCAAGCAAACCAAAATATAATATACATCTACCTGCCTTGGAATTTTATAAATGGATTATATGCAGAAGTAGACCTGGTCTGGACCCTCACTTTCATTTCTAGGCCACTTTTTTTTTCTTGCAAAACTGGGCAAGTTAAACGGATTCCATCCACTTTAACCATATCGGTCAATTTATCGCGTTGACTTGTCAATATCTCGCCAAAGTATCATATAAGGAGATCTCATTGATGTGGTAAGATTAATGAAATGTCCTTCCATATCCATACGTGTGTCGGTAGCATAGTATATTTCGTCCATATGTGTCAGATCTGAAAGCTCGCTAAAATCTCGAAGATAATTGAACGGATATGATGGATGTCTATAGGAATTAATACTACACATGTGAGCTTCTGCAGCGTCTATCTGAGATGTGAACATCTCGGTGATTTCTAACAGCTATGATTTCCAATATACAACATCATTGCCCTAACAAGTAACAACACACTAAAACAAAATCCCTTCTCTTCGTCTCTTCCATCTCTGTTTTTCATTCCCATCTCTGTTTCTGGTAGGGATAATTTTATAAACAGCAAAGAAACCGTAGAAGCAACATCACTGTGTCAACACATCATCAGGTTATTTGATTTCGTTTCCTATTTTGTTGTTCTTCAAAAGTTATCAACTAGACTAAGACGGAGAAAGGGATATGATGATTATAAATTCGCTAATTGACTTCGATTTTGTTCACTGATCAAAAGGAAAACTTGGGTTTGAATTTGATTTTAATTTTTTTTAATGTGCAATGTAAATTTTTGGTTTTAAGGGTTGAATAATGTGATGTGGTGGGTTATGATAGAAGATGTTTGTTTGTGCAGGAATTATGGGTTTGTTTTGAATTCCTGTGTGATCGCAGGGAAGGAGATGAGACCGGGGCTAGAAAGAACACATCAATTCACATTTGCTAATATCAAGTCTTGCACAAAACATGTTCGAGGAAATTCCTGAGTTATTGTTGCTGTGCTAATATCTTCTGATTGAAAGTGAAACTTGGGTTTTTGTTATTGCTGTGAATAAGGGATTGAAAGTGATTGCCTCGCTTTTATTGTCATTCTCGCGGATCTTTGAGTTTTTATTGTTCCATCGACGTTTGCCAAATGAGTGATGGTGGCAGCTGTTAGTATGGGGATGTTGTGGGTTTGAGAAGGATTAGTGGGCAGTAGATGAAGTTGATGAAAGGGGATAGAGAGGAGTTCTGAAAAAAAAGTAGCAAATGGGTTCAGGAAGATGTGATTGGTATTTAATTTGGAGTTGCATGTGGAGATGAAATTGGTAGACTAGAGCTGATGGTTGAACTGGAAGCTGAGATGAGAATGGTGTTGGGGATGATCAAGGGTGACGAAGAATACATCAAGAACAATTGGGATATATGAACTTGTTGGTTGTTTGCAGTTGCAGTGGTATTGTTTTGATGAAAAGAATGTAATATATTGCAGCGAAGGCTTGAAGACAGTGGTATTGTTTTGATGAAAAGACCGTAAGCTATTGGGAATGTGCTTTGTGGTTGTTTCTGCAGATAGAAGTTTGAATAAACTTTAGTGCCTATCAAGTTACAACAATGTCACTACTAAACTCACGGATGCTTACTTTTCTCAACAAAAGTATGTGTTTGCGAATTCAAAACGATCATATTACCATCGTTTATATCCGGTGAGTCAGTATTACTCAGATTACCATCGACTATTTACTGCAATCTTAAGAGAAGGCCTCCAACACTTGAAATGCCTTGAATCGATTACTGGTGGTGCTTATACAACAGATGCTCATGTTGGGAATCAGTATCGATGTTGGTCGAGGGGAAATCCTTGCGGTTTGGATAGTCACAGTTCTTTTAAATGTTCTTTTTAGTGGTAAGAAAGTGTATCGAATTGCATTTCTCTCGTCTCCAAGTATGCATTATTGGATGACATTTGATAGTGATGGGGAATTTGCAAAGATATCTGAATCGAGTTAAATAAGTGACACAGACATGAACCAACGATTCAAAGGACTATCTTGTCATCTTAAGTGCACCTAACGGTGCTAACTTTTCATCCATCACTTTTGGTCAAAACTTGCCTAGTCTAGCAATAAATAAAAAAAGTGGCCTAAATTTGAAAAGCACCAAAAAAACAGGCCTATTTCTGTAAAAAGCCCTTTATAAATTTGGTCTTGTTAGAAAAATATTAAAGAGATATACAAAATGAGTAGAAACTACAATACCAAATTTAGAATTCGGAATTGTTTATCATTTTAAGCAAAATTAAGATGATAGACACAACTAAAAATGTATATGCCTTAAAAATAACATCCAACAAAAAAAAAAAGGTTGTACAACGTTTAGTTCTGAATTTTTATCAAACGGAAATCTGGATTCTTAAAGAACAGAAACACGATAACAGTTCCAAATCTTGTAACAATATAAGAAATACAACAATTAAGATCACTCCAAATTGATATTATTAATCTATTTCTATTATAAAACGAACTCACCTTAGGCACTGTTTATGAACAGTGCATGAAGCTGCAAATTCTTGAAATCCGATTTTGCCCTTTATTTTATAACCTTCTCAAAAATGTCTTTTAAATCAAATGAGGCTAAAATGGTAAATGCGCAAAATGGAAATTTGTAGAGAATAAATAGTCTAAAGAAAGAGCTGATCAATTTGGGGGTCCATAAAAAGGTAAAACAATATTTAGAAACTAGCACCAGGAGAAGACACGTGTATTGAAAAACTCCCATAATTTCAATTTCCTGAATTACCCTTATGTCATGACCACACGAGCGACATGAAAATCAGGGTATAATAGTAATTTAAGCATTTTAAGTAATCAAGTATAAAAAAATAACAAACCGTGAATCCCAGTCCCCGTGAATGATGGGCATCATTTCTAGCTTGCACGTGCATATGCACGTGCGAAAGAAGCTTGTAAGAAACAGAGAGATCTTACATATTTTATTAGAATAATAATTAAATATCCAGAATGGAAAATTCTACAATTTTATGATATAATTTAAACTTTAAGCTAATCCTTGGTTCTTGGTGTGTCTCTGTGAAGATCATCAAATACCCGAGAGAAGATTATCGATATTCAAAAACAATTCGACACTTTGGAAGAGTAACGGGAGAAGGAAGAAGAGAATGAAAGCTAGTGATGAACCATCTCCTTCCATACATAAATCCAACGATTCATTTCAAGAGAAATAATTGAGAGGAGAAATCATAATGCTGCTGGTGGTTTCTTTGAATGTGTAAATGAGGATCATCATCCAGGTAATCCATTGGGTGAAAAAAAGAAAAGAATTTTATGGAGGATTAGAGAGATCTAAAACCAAAGAAGACGAGGACGGCGGAGTTGAGTAATGAACATTTCTCTACGTAGTCAATTTATTTATAAGTACATCCATCCTTGACCCTAACATGTGTTCGCTTATCAACTGTAAGAGTGTGTGCCCTTAGGCCTCTGGGGCTTTCCTTTAATGCAGCAGAAGAGACCCATAGAATTAGCCCATTGAAAATGATCCTAAAGTGACTCAACCTATCCGATTCAAGAAAAAGAGTTTTAAGTTACAAAAAGTTTATTTTGCTAGCTCATGCCCGTTGCATGATGTATGTAACACTACAATGAAATCTAATGGCAATTGGATGTTGCAGATGTCCCGTGTACATTTCTGTATGTCGCATCACTAATCTTGACTCAGACATGCCTCTGAGTCAGCCCAATGGGTATGTGGTTAAAGCCTCGAAGGTTTGCATGGAGAAACCAAATTTTTTTTTTTAGGTAAGGGGGTAAAGGGTTACGAATGGGAATAAACGGAAAATGGGTCATTTGTGCAAATATTTTTAAAACATGGTTCTAATGGACGAGTAAAAATTAGTATGAGTGAAACGGACACAAAAAAAAATAGCAAGAATGAAAGTGGATTCATCGTGTCTTAAACTTTAAAAAGAGCGAGGATGAAAGAGGATGCATCCTGATGTAAATTAAAAATAAGAAAAAGTATTTGAAAATGGGTAGGATGAAACTGTTTACATCCTGGCTATTAACACAGTGATTACTGTCCATCTGGTCCAAAAACAAAAACAATCGTGACGCGGGTAGCGTCAAGTATTTTTGCTTTCCGTAGTGCAAGTTCTGCAAGGCTCGGACAGGCCGGCGTAAAACCTATGTTCGACTCTTAGGAGATATTCTCTAGTCGACCTTGTACTTGCTACTTGAAAAGACTTAGGATTTGGATTTGGATTTGGATTTGGATCCATACGTATTACTATACACAAAAGCGCAGCACTATGATTTCTCCTCTCAAGAATAATCAAAGCAGATCTCACAGTTTTCATTTGAAGGAGAGAATTTGAGTGTTTCCTGTCGAGCGTTAGCGTGTAAATCTGGGAAGATTTAGAACCTTTATGTTGAAGACTCTAGCGGCACTTTGCGGTCACAAAGGACGTCAGAAGCCAGACGCCATTTCCCCCAACCAGATTGAGTTCGATGGCGAATATCCTCCTCGATGCCCCCCTTACTTTGGAGTATCGATCCCAGGTAGCAAAAATGGCTAGTGAACAGCCGTAAATGGCTTATTATTATGTGGTATTAAGTCAAGTATATATTTCCAATCACTGTTATATATGGCAAGGAAGATAACATCAATCACTACCATTACTCAATGATCTAAACATGAAAAGCAGATTAGTACATGCAATATAAACATGGAAAGAAGATTAGTATATGCAAGAATAATATGTGATTGATGTCATGCAAAGAAGATTATGGTAAGAAGATCAATTCATGCAGAGAATAATATGTGATTGAGAAATTGTTGTAATTAGTTTTAATTCCTTTGATATATTTATAGTATTAGAATCTTCACTCATGCAATGTAATTACAATCAGTATATATACAAAATGGTAATATCAATCTCTTCACAGTTGTGAGAGAAAACAAAATCAAAACTCTTTATGGTATAATAGCTAGGTGAGAATTTTTTTTTTCTTCTGCTTCTTTATCATCATGACTGGAGAAGGCGATCCTCCCCCTTCCATGACTGCTGAGAAAGATATTGGACTTTCTCCAACTAGTCCATATTACGTCCATCTATCGGATAATCCTACATACGTCATCTACACTCCTTTACTCACCAGTGACAACTACTGCACATGGGGGAGAGGCATGTTCAAGGCACTCAGTGGAAAAGGCAAGACTGGATATATCCATGGCACGGTCAAAAAGCCGACTTTGCATCAGATCTCGCTCACTGGACGAGATGTGATGACTTATTAGGTAGCTGGATATCCAATTCTGTTGATCCAGAAATTCGCTCAAGCACTCAGAACTTCCCATCGGCTCATGAACAATGGTTAGAAATCAAATATCGATTTTCTCATCATAATGCTTCCAAATTATATGCTTTGAAACAGTCCGTTGCTCTGCTGAAACAAGATAATCTTAGTGTTGCTATGTATTATACCCGGCTCAAATCACTCTGGGATCGGTTAGATGCCTTTATACCAATTGAACCTTGCATATGTGGAGCAGGTAAGAACTATATGAGTCATCACAATCGATCGTTCCATGGAATTTTTGCGGGGTTTACATGAAAGATTTTCTACCCTGTGTAGTCAAATCCTAATCATGGAACCCATGCCATCCCCTGCCAAGATTTATAATCATGTCGGCAAGAAGAAGAACAACAGGGCATATAATCTTCTTCCATCCCGTCTGTTGATTCTGCAACTTTGAGTGTTGCACGTAATGACCCACGTCGTAACGGCACCAACAAAAGAGCTCGCCCTTTCTGTGACCATTGCAATAGACACGGGCATACCAGGTAGACTTGCTGGAAGCTAAATGGGTACCCGAAAGACTTGCCACGCCGAGAAATTTGGAATCCAACACCGTTGCTTTGTTCACTAACACTGCTGCGCTCCCGCTATTACCGCTGCCCACTATGCATGGCTTCTAACCTTGATCGAACTCGATCATGACAACAACGACATAGCACCCTATGCGAACTTTGCAGGTATTACTCTTTCCTGTTCTACAAATGTTTGGATAGTTGATAGTGGAGCAACTCATCATATATGCTCATCTTTTTCTTCATTTTCTTCTCATTCTATGGTCACCAAACCACTCACTGTTCAACTACCAGATGGTTCACATACATCTGTATCTCATGTTGGCACAGTCGATTTATCACCATCTATTAAACTGCTTGATGTATTTCACATTCCAAGTTTCAAATTCAACTTAATATCTCATTAGTAAGTTGACAAGCACATCAAATTGCTGCATCAAATTCTCACACGAGTCTTGTATATTTCAGACCGTCGAACAACCAAGGAGATTGTATGGAGTAGGCGATTGCCGGACTTTACCACTTCATTTTCAACCTTTTTGCTTTATCTTCAGTTGCAAATAAGCCAGTTGATACTTGGCACTTCCTTCTCGGTCATCCCGGTGTAGATTGTTTTAAATTTTTATCTCGCAATTTCCCTTTTATTCGTTCAAATGCTAGTTATGTCTGTGATGTATGCCCTGGGCTAAACAAACTCGTTTAAAGTTTAATAATAGTACTTCTTTATCTCAACATCCATTTCAATTGATTCATGCAGATATATGGGGACCTTTTTCAACCCCATCTATTTCTGGTGCTAAGTATTTCCTAACACTTGTGGATGACTATTCTCGATGTACTTGGGTATTGTTAATGCAAGTAAAATCAAAAACTTTAAATTTTTTGAAATACTTCTTTCATTTTGTTATTAAGTAGTTTGGTCGCAAAATATCTAGCATTTCTTCTGGTGTTCAATCCACCATCATTCCTCAATTACGGACTTTCCGGTCTGATAATGGATCCGAGTTCAAATCAAATGAACTTCAGTCTTGGTTTCACCAACACGGTGTTCACCATAAAACTAGTTGTGTATACACTCCACAACAGAACGGCGTTGTTGAACGCAAGCATCGGTATTTATTAAACGTGGCTAGAGCTTTACGATTTCAGTCGAATCTTCCTCTCCGTTTAGGGTGAATGCATACTAGATGCTACATATATCATTAATAAATTGCCAACACCTGTTTTATATCATAAAACTCCACATGAGATGCTACTTCTTAAACCGCCAGATTACTTATCCTTGCGAGTATTTGGTTGTCTGTTTTGCGAGAAATACTAGGATTTCTCACAAATTTGATCAACGTGCCAAGCCGTAGAATTTTTATTGGTTATCCTTATGGTCGAAAGGATACTCAATTTATGATATTGAATCAAAATCTATTTATACTTCCAGAGATGTTATCTTCCATGAAAATATTTTTCATTTTCATGATTCTAACCGTACTCCAGTTCTATCGAAATTTGTCCCTTTCAATGAATACACAGACTTTGATTCCATATTTTCTACGCCATCGGTTTTGTCTGAAACTTCTCAGTCTCGTTATACTGATTCCCAGCATACCTCTTCATCTGTTCCTGACAAGGCTACTGCCCCAGATGCTGATACACAACATAAATCATCATCCTCGCTGGACATAAATCAGCCACAGTGTGCGGATTCAAAACATATCTCAGAATCTTCTCTTTCCTTGGTTTCGCCAGCTCACTGTGGTCCACCGGGTTTTATATAACCTACAGAATCTCCCCCAACCACTGTTATTCATATGGTTCAATCTCCTGCACCTCCTCCCGTGCATCCTGATACTTCTGTCATTCCGGAAACGTCAGAAATATCTCCAATTCCGGTTGATATTCCATCGTCTGACTATCATCCATCTCGTACAAGAAATCCACCACTCTACTTGCAGGATTATTATTGTTCAGCTACAACTCCGCAAAACAGACTTCCGCTTATCCTCTTACCGATTATCTCTCATTCGATAAATGCACGCCTTCCCATCATGCGTTCTTGGCTTCTGTAGTTCTCACGGAAGAACCCAAAACCTTTTCTCAAGCAAATGAATGCCTTAAATGGTGAGCAACTATGGCAAAAGAAATTCTGGCTTTAGAAGGTAACAACACTTGGATCATGGTTGACCTACCACCGGGTAAAACGGCAATTGGATGCAAATGGGTTTTCAAAATCAAATTTAACTCTGATGGTTCTATTGAACGTTACAAAGCTCGTCTCGTCGCTAAGGGTTATACTCAACAGGAAGGTATTGACTATTCTGACACTTTTGCACCTGTAGCTAAACTTGTCACTTTCGCGTTTTGTTGTCTATTGCAGCCATTAAGTGTTGGTCTTTACATCAGATGAACGTTAATAATGTGTTTCTTCAAGGTGATCTGGATGAAGAAATCTACATGAGAATTCCCCCTGTTTTAGCTCGTAAAGGTGAGTCTCAAGTTCTTAAGCTAAATAAATCTTTATACGGCCTTAAACAGGCTTCTCGTCAATGGTTTGCAAAACTATCCTCAGTTTTATTAACTGAAGGTTTCAAGAAATTCCTATGTGACAATTCTCTTTTCATATATCATCGCGGTTCAACCTCTATTTTTGTCCTTGTTTATGTCGATGACATAATTATCACTGGTACAAACGACTCTTTTATTCACTCACTCAAATTGCGTCTTGCCTCTCATTTCTCTATTAAGGACCTAGGTCGCTTGCAATATTTCTTAGGGATTGAGGTCTCTCGTTCTCCTAAAGGCATTTTTCTATGTCAAAGAAAATATGTCTTAGACATCCTGAAAGACTCTGGTCTCACAGGGGCTCGTATCTCATCTTTTCCAATGGATACTAATCTTAAGCTACTTCCTACTGATGGTAAGGACTTAGATGATCCAAGTTATTTTCGGCGTTTATTTGGCCGTTTATTATATCTCACAGTCACATGTCCAGATATAACATATGCAATGAATTATTTAAGTCAGTTCATGCAACATTCTCGCACTGCTCATCTGGACGCCGCTCCTCGTGTCTTACGATATCTCAAGGGAATTATTGGCCATGGAATTTTTATGGCTTCTACTAGTTCTCTTTCTTTACAAGGCTACACCGACTCGGATTCGGCAGGATGCCCTATGACTCGGCGTTCCACTACTGGCTATTTAGTTACAATTGGTAATAGTCCTGTTTCATGGAAATCTAAGAAACAACACACCGTAGCACGCTCATCTGCTGAGGCTGAATATTGTTCCTTAGCTAATCTCACGGCAGAAATTCAATGGCTACGGTATCTTCTCAAGGATATGAATGTTTTCTGTCCTTTTCCTATCCCTGTTCATTGCGAAACTCAGGCAACCATCCATATTGCTCAGAATCCTGTTTTTCATGAGCGTACTAAACATATAGAGATCGACTGCTACTTTGTTCGTGAAAAGTTGCTTAATGGTTTAATTCTTCCGAGACATCTTCTATCTGTTGATCAACTTGCGGACATCTTTACCAAACCACTTGGAGCTCTGCAATTTGGACGTCTAGTTAGCAAGTTGGGCGTTCATTCGGGCTCTCCTGATCCAACTTGAGGGGGAGGGTATTACGTGGTATTAAGTCACTTATATATTTCCAATCACTGTTATATATGGCAAGGAAGATAACATCAATCACTACCATTACTCAATGATCTAAACATGGAAAGAAGATTAGTACATCCAATATAAACATGGAAAGAAGATTAGTATCTGCAAGAATAATATGTGATTGATGTCATGCAAAGAAGATTATGGAAAGAAGATCAATTCATGCAGAGAATAATATGTGATTGAGAAATTATTGTAATTAGTTTTAATTCCTTTGATATATTTATAGTATTAGGATCTTCACTCATGCAATGTAATTACAATCAGTATATATACAAAATGGTAATATCAATCTCTTCACAGTTGTGAGAGAAAACAAAATCAAAACTCTTTACTTATCATCAAGTATTTCTACTAATCTTGGAGTCCTGGTTTTGAAACCAGTCAAGCAACTCAGTACATCGCAAAAAAATACACCTGAAGTATCTATCATGGTAGATATGTAACGTGCACAAAAGACTAGATTAACTAGAAAATATATTAATCCAATTATAAAATCAACTTTGAATATTACTTGATTTAAGTGTATGAAAATTTTCTTGAACAAACCAAAGTTAACCAAAGAAGATTTTATGTCAGCGCTTACATGAAACCTTCATCTTATTTCAAATATCACTCTATTTCGTTCATGCCAGATGCTAATGGAACTGTTGAAACAAAGCTCCAAGCTGCCTATCAAAAATAAGCACCATCCACATGTTTTCTAATCACCACAAAATTGCATGCCCATATTCAAAATTTTACCAATTGGTATGTAATCTTAGAATCAGAAATGATACAAAGAATCTAACAAAAAATTTGTATAAATCTAACAGAGATAACCAAAATTGGAGTTTCAGATCTAACGCATTACCGAACTCTTACATATAAATTACTGAATTATATAAAGTACTTACATATTAATATTAGTGAATACAAAGGTTGGTCAAGATTTTTGAGAATCTAAACTTATATTCGATCTTGTTAAGAGTACAGCATAAAACAATAAAAAAAATGACTATTAATCAGGCGCCGGCTGGTTCCATGAGATCTGAAGTTAAATCTCACTCTTCAGACTTAAATGTTGAAAAGGGTGGTCTAAGAGGTTTCGTAATTCTTCAATTGCTACCTATGTCAAGCAACACAGAGTCCAAAAGATGTATAAGAAATCTGACTTGAACCACTTTCAAGATGAATGAATTCTTCGAAAACCTTATTTTTGAGAGGAAAAATCATAGTGCAAACAGATCTTTGATTGTGATGTGAGGATTGGAAAAGAGATCGAAAATCAAAATGAAAAGAGGTTTTGGATTACAAAGATGGAAGCAGGGCCGGCTCTGAAGCCCGTCAAGTTGTGCGACAGCACAAGGAGGAAATTTGTTAGGCCATTTTGGGCTTGTCTATTGATGGCCCAAAATTAATTTTGGTCGCTACAAATTCTCTTGAATCTCTTCTCTAACAACCACGGTTGATTGTATTTAACTTTTCGTTCTCGGTCTTTCTCCTAAGTCCTAACTACACAAACATGTACACATACAAGAATCAAGGTCGAGGTCATCTTTTATCACCGTAGATCCAACGCTAGAGGACTCAAACTACAACGGAATCAAAGTAGGGGAGAGCAAGATAGGGGAAATAATCAGTCCAAACATTGTATTTCCATTCACTCATTCATATTTCACATGGCTAGTTCTTTTGGTTTTTATGGTTTAAATCCTAATTTTTTTCAGGCTTCTAAACGAACCGCCTATTTGGACGACTTTAAAACAACCAGGCACATGATGGTGGGCCCTATTCACTGGGATTTGCGGGGGTTGGATAATAGAGCACCAACAAATAGGCATACAAACATGATAGCTCGAATAAAATAAAGGGGATTACAACAATGGAATCATTTCCCCTAAAACAAGTTGAAATTAGTTACTATTTAAACACCCTCCAATCGTTCATGAAATCCACAAACTTAAATTTCTGTGTTGTTTTAGTTTTGTTTAAATGAGCGGTTCGTTTAGATTTTTTTTTTTTTTTTTTTTTAAATCTATTATTTGCATTTGTTTGTTCAAGTTTTGTTGTCTGAGCTCTGGTCCCAGCATTTTAATGTTCTTTACCATATACCAATCAAGCATTTTAATGTTATATAGAATATAGTAGATACTTTAACGAATTAAACATATGAGCTATTTATTTTATTTTGTTATATTAAAAGGCTTTGCGAGCACTTCCGCACAAGGTCAGCCGAATATCAGAGACGGCCCTGTCCATGGATTCAACTTTCAGTTAAAACCTTTACCCCGATATCCCTTGGCGTGCATGCCGGAGTCACGTACCAAAATGTAGATGGAACCTCGGAAGCATCCAATTGCCATTAGATTTCATTACAGTGTCATTTTGTTTTTGCAAGAATGAGTTATCAAAACAAACTTTTGTTGGAAATTGGGTTCAAATAGAGGATGAAATAAACACAAAGAAATTGTTGTACTCGTGACTTTCAAGGCTCGAATAGATTTCTTTTAGACAATTATTTCTACCCTTCCAATATCAATTGGCGATTGCAGCAGGTATGCGAAATAATGCCTTCAGGATACAACGAAAGCCCTACAACAGAGAAATTGGATTCAAGGTTTGCACCCCTTGACCCAATCAAGAACACACGAAAGAGATTTCTGATGATGCTTTAGATGGAGAGAAAACATGTTGAATTGATTGTGAAGAATGGGAGAATGCCTTCACTATTTATAGGTATGTTCATGCCTGTTAGTAATGCCTTTTCATCACCAACAGACGCTTCCAAAAACCATCAATGGCGGCTTATGGGAAGAGACGCGTATGTTCAAATTTGAATGGAAACTTCTAGGTTTTCCAAAGTAAAACCTGAAAAAATTTCCAACAACTTTATGTAATTAACTCTTTGTCTTGAATCGGATGGGTGAGTCACTTTAGATTTTATGGGCCTCTTTTGCTGCATCGAGGTAAGGCCCCAAAGGGCACACATTAGGGTTTCAGCCAGGGCCTCTCACCCTGTATTAGGGCACACGTTAGGGTCCTGATAAATAAACTAGCTGCATAGAAAAGTTGTTACTCTCTTTACTAAAACTCAACCTTCTTGGTCTCTCTTGTTTTATAGATCTGTATAATCCCACCAAAACCCTTTTATTTTGATTTTATCTCTCTCGTATCACCGAATGGATTCTTTGGGATGACCATGATCCTCAGATACACAATCAAAGAAACCACCAGCATTATGATATCTCCTCTCACATATTTCTCTTCAAACCTTCACTGTTGTGTCTTCTTTGGTCATTGTACCTTCCCGTTTGTTCGTCATATCTTCCTCCTTGGTTATTTTGCCCATAAGGTCTGTTTCTACACTACCTATTGAACATTTCCTGGTCTATCGACATGGCTACCTGCTTTTGGTTGATGGTTCTTCTTGCTCAGTTTGAGAAGTACTTGCTATTGTTTTATTTGGTTATCACCATGGTTTCCAAAATTTCAGCTAAGATTCAATTGCAATCAATGATTTAGTGTTATTTCTATCTATTTGAAGAAATTTTATTTCACCAACCAAATATGTAATTAGACTTCTGACTCTAAATAAAAGTATCTACTTTGATCTGAAACCCCAAAATTTTGGTATATATTTGATTTTAGTATTTTGTTTTGTGAAAGTAATGGTAATACTTGTTAGGTTTTTAGTACTGGATTTTGGAGTGTTTTTAATGTTTCAGTTTGGTAAAAATTGAGATTCTGTCCACATATTGGATCCTGAATGAGTTTATTAGCAGTGAGGTTATGCCCTTGGTTCAAATTGATACACAAAGTTGTTTGTTGGTGATGCTTTTATCTTTGCTTGATGATAACAGCTTCTTTGTTGAAGGAAGATTTCAAGACTTAATATTCTGCATAAGCTAAGATGATAATGCTTTTCAATTGCTAAAATCTTCAAACGTCTTAAAGCTATTTATGCCTAAATTTGCATACCTCCCAGCCAGCCTTTTGGTTGTTGAATTTGTATAAAAAGCAGTGATGTAGATTCATCGTTGTCTAATAAAATTCCCCGTAAAGAATTTTATCCTACTGTATGTGCAATATAATAAGTTATTGACGGGCCAAGTCACATGACATTTGGATTATGCCGGGTGGACTAATTCTGTTTGCCTCCCTGCCTTCCCGTCTGTCTCAGGTTTTCAATCTTTAAAAAGAATTTGATTTCGAATATCTCGGAATCAAATAAGTGTGTAATTATGTGTTATTATTCATCCGTTATGAAAGTCTACAAGAATAAACACTTGTAATCCACCGGTCTCAGACTCTCAAGTTTAAGCATGACCTCAATTCCAAATAGTAGCTCACGTTCCAGGATAATGATTTTTTACATCGTTCCACTCGTGTCACTTCACTTGGGTTGGAGTATCACTGGTTGGGTGTTGGTTGAATCACTAAAATTCCTTTGATATTTGGTTAAGTTTTATTTTCTTAGTTATTGGTATGTGGTTGACAATTTTTTAATTTCCCCACTTTCCCCTCTTTATCTTTCTCTCTTTGAACCGGAAAGTACACTTTAATTTTGTGATAGTCGTTAATCAGGATCTGCACTTTCTAGAAAATATTGTCATGTTCATAACTAGGAAAAAGTGGTGTTACTGGATTGGCATAAGTGGCATGCGATACTCTCTAGTACTATTCACTTCATAGTTCTATCTATAAGAAGAAGAAAGAAAAAGGTTTTGCTAGGAAATGCCGTTTGAATGATCTTAAGTTTTATCATATCATGCGAGGAAGCTGTGTTCGAATTATCTAGCTGGAAATGGAATTAAAGTTCATCAGAGTGTTCTCAGTTTGTTTAACCACACCCAAGATATTCACTTCTGGAATCTAATCCCCCAATTTTTATTACTCCATGAGCATTGGTAAGATCAGCAGCGCATTTTCGAACAAAAAAGATAAACCATCAGCAACAGAAATTGCCATTAAAATCCATTGCTGCAATGGAATAAAATTAGACAATGTTAAGCTTACTTATTCGTAGCACCTGCCAAGTATTTATGTTTTAATGCCACCGGACATCACAAGAACCAGTCATTTCCGAAAGTTGTTTCTACTAAAAGTTCACATTCCCCATTTTACATGTTATTTTATTGTTATTGGTTTTCTTCTGGTTTCTCTTGTTTTAGTAGTGGTGCATTGTATATGAGGAGCGGACTTGCTAGCATAACACTAAGTATGAGTTAGTGAAAGGGGGACTTGTCATTTCTCATTTGTAACAACGTTTAATAATTCTAAGCAAAAATGTAGAAAGTTTCATCGGAAATTTCTCGAAGGTCCGATGAGCATGTTTTTCAATGCTTGATATTAATAATCGAAATTCATTAATCATTGACATTAACAAATCTTCACCCAGATACCTCTTGGGACGATTCAAGGCATGCCGGAGCCAAGATTGGTGGAGTGACATACATAAATGAATGAAAAAGAGTTTCATTCGTTGTGCCACTTACTCCTTGCAAACATGAGTTAGCAAAACAAACTTTGTGGTAAGGAACTCTTTTTCATGAATCGGATAGGCTAGGTCAGTTTTGGATTATATCCATTGGGTTAATTCTATGGGCCTCTTCTGCTTCATTGACGAGGTAAAGCCGCAAAGGGCATACATTAGGGTTTAGGTCTTCTTACCCTTGAAAATAAGGATGTGGTTATAAATAAACTATAGCTATGTAGAGAAATTTTGCTTCTCTTACTCAGCCGTCTTCCTTGCTCACCGTTTTAACCAAAACCGTTTTTATTCTGATTTTCTTTGGTTGGTTTAGATCTCTTTTTCACCAAATGGATTGCAGGGACGATGATCCACACATACAAAATCAAAGAAACCACCACCACCATAATGATTTCTCCTCTCAAACATTTCTCCTCAACAACAATCCTCTCAGTACATAAGTAGATGAGTCATCCGCAGATTTACTTCATTCTCCTCTCCTTCATTAGTGCTTCCTTGTAATAGTTCGGATCCTGGGCAGCTCTAGGATTTGATGGATGGATTTCATAAAGACCCACAAAATTTATATCGAATTTGTAGAATATCCCGTATTTTTAATTATTCCCGCAAAATATGTAATAACTCTGTTTCTAAAAATAATAAAACCTATTTGATCCGAACTTGAGTATCTTGTTGGTTGTACTTCTTATATTATTCTCGGTTAATTTGGAATGTTATAATGTTTCTATTTGATAAGAATTCAGATTTGATGCACAAATTTGATCTTGGGCCGGGTTTGTTGTTTTGTTGGCTTTGTTATTTTACTAGTAAATTTGAGTTCGTTTACAGTGAGGTTTTCATAGCCTATATAGAAAATAGATACTGTTATTAGATTTTGCATGAGTTGAAGTAGCATGGATGGCTACTGGGTTTTACTCTCAGTTTTTTTTTTTTTTTTTTTTTTTTAATGTTCGGTTTGGAACTTTAGCATATTATTGTATCCATGATATCCAATTCAGGTTTTTTTTTTTACTTGCAAAGTCATCCCTATATCATGAGCCTGCCTATTTAAAGATCATGGTCTGACCAGGAGTAATCTTGTGTGGGAATGTGTTAGTGATTGTTTGTTTGTTTGGTTATGTTTTTTCTTGATTACTGGTACTGGTTCGCACTTTACAGGCAATGCTTGTGTAGAAGGGATATAGTTTTACTTCCTCTAGATACTCTTTAAACACCCATTCTTCTTGCCCGTGGATTTGAAAAGGGTGGAAAACCTTAATCCCTTATCACTATTTTAGTATCCAAAGCTGTTACATCTCTTAGCTTCGTTTCATCAACCAAATATTGCACAATGAACTTAGGGTCCAGGATGTTCCTATAAAGCAAACTACTTAAATAGAAAAAAGTTGTTACTCTCTTATCCAAAAACTCGGCCGTCTTCGTCTCTCTTGTTGTTTTCGATCTGTATAATCCATAACCCTTTCATTTCATTTTAATTGTCTCTCTCTGTTTCACAGATGGATTACTGGGATTATGATGGAGATCATGATTCTCATATACACAATCAAGGAAACCACAGCAATATGATATCTCCTCTCAAATATTTCTCTTGGATCAAAGTCTTCAAGTTATGTGGACAAATATACGAGTCATGTGAAGCTTCCAGTGTTTGCTTTGACTGTAACACTTTCTTGTAGTACTTCAAGTCTGCCCCAGCTTCACGGCACTTCCTTACATTTTGATGGATGGATCTGATGAAGACACATAAAAGAAACTATATCAGAATTTTGTAGAATTTGCATTATGTATCTTTAGTTTAATAAACAAAAATTTGTAAGATTTCTGTTCTTGTTAGTACTTCTTCTAAATAATAATATCGGTGGAATTATTATAATGTTTCTGTTGACCAAATATTCAGAATTCAGATTTGATCGATGCACAAAAATGATCTTGGGGTATTTGAGGTAGCTTGGTGGGTGTTACTGTTGGTATTTGAAGGAGATTACTACGTATTAATCTATATGGACTTGTGAGTACAATTTAGTACATTGAAAGAAACTAAACTTTGAACTTCTTTTGTGATATTAGATTGAGATCTCACGTATGTAACTTTGAAACTCTCTTATCACGTGTTACAAATCTGTTTTTGTCTACTTTCTTCTGTTTTTTTCACTGAGCTAAACTGTCTTTAGATTAATTTAGATTTATAAAAACAAAAATAAATTACCAAATCATAATAAAGTCAAAAAAAAAAAAAAAACAGGTTATCTTGTTAATCCTAGCTCCTCCTAAATAATAATATCGGTGGAATTATTATAATGTTTCTGTTGGAACTGCAACAATTAAATTTTGAAAATGAAATAAAACACTCAAATATTTAACATCATACTGAGGACAGAGTCACTTGATCATCAAGCTATCCTTAACACGATAGTTCACCGGTACGCCTCAAAATGAGTGATGCTTATACCCTGTGGTGAAGTCGTATCCAGGATAAAACTGCCCATTGCAAGTACTATAAGCACTACAGCACTTGCCCACTTACGAACTCAACAGCAAGGATTAGGAGGAGAAATAAACACACAAGAGCACAACAAAGCGACAAGAGGGGAAAATAGCTATGGATAATAGCTTGCTTTGGTACACATTGAAATGAAGAAATTCTTTTTCTTTTATAGGCAATGAAAATGAATTTGACATAAATTGTATTTGGTAACTTCCCCCATTGAATATAAAAACATCTAAGGAATTAAAACCTTGTTTTAATCTTAACAAAATAGTATGACTTAAAATCTTGTTTTAGTTATTCCGTTAACTTCTTTAAATAATCCTTTTAGAAATTTAAAACTTGTTTTAATTTTAATCTTGGTTCACTTATGCATGTGCGTACATGCATTAGGCATGACAAGTGTTTCATGCCCACCGATATTTGTATTTCATTCACTCATAGAAAATGAGTGAGCATCTTTAGACCTTTAGGTCATTAGATCAATTCTAACCAAGACCAAAAAATTAAAACATATTAAAAAAAACTCATTTTCTCCAACAATCCCCCACATGATCGAAATACCAATAAAAAATCAGAAATCGGAAAGCGAGAAATACCACTATAGGCAAGAGGTGTCCATGAGGTCTTGAACCTTTGCTTAGTGAGAAATTGCCGGAACTACTTGATGGACATTGAACGCAATATCTTGAACTGCCATCGTTTGGTGTAATTCGCGATAATAGCCACGCGTGATATCTGTCTAGGTGCTATCAAGTTCGTGTCGTTGTGTCCATTTTGGCCCTGGACATATCCCGTTTCTCATAATGCTCTAGAGAATCAGCTCCATTCTCATAGGAAGCGGCCCACTTCCTCATTCAGATAGGTGAATTCCATCAAGAATGTTTACTGCTACACCCCACTTCAATCTTAAATTGAAACTATAGAACTCAATAAGACTTAATTAAAAATCATCATCTACATGCAGCCACACTATCACGTCTACCCCATAGGGAAGGGACAGAGAATGAAATTCTCTGATAGTGTTTACATTTACCCACCACAAATTAATTGTCTCATTCAAAACCTTGATCTTGGGATCTCCAGTCAGCAAGGTTGAGTATCCTTCGTGGCAAGTTTAACTGATGAGCTTAAGCCCCATCCCCTTCGATGCATTTCTAACTATCTCTTTGAATAAACCTTTCGTCAAAGGTTCTGCGGTATTCTCCTTGGACTTTATCCTATCAATGGAAATAACGCCTGTTGAGATTACTTGTTTTTAGCTTTAGCTATTACAGCTTGGCTAACACATTGTATAGATATAGCTGGCACAGGCCTATGCCAGAGAGGAATGTCTTCTAAAAAGCATCTTAGGCACTCGGCCCCCTCTCGTGCTTTATCTAACGCAATACTTTAAGATTCCATTATGAATTGAGCAATATATGTTTGTTTGGAAATCATCCAAAAACAAACCCTTATGCTAGAGTTAAAACATATTCACTCGTAAACTTAGACTCCTCTGAGTCATCTATCCAGTTTGCATCACAAAATCCCTCAAGGATAGCAGGATACCTTTCATAAATCAAATAAAAGGTCAAAGAGTATTTTAGGTACCGTAATACTCTATTAAGTGCATCTAAATGCTCCTGCTCTGGATTACAAGTATACCTACTTAACTTACTCACACTATAGGCAATGTCTGGACTCTTACAGTTCTCGAAATTCATCAGAATTCCTATAACTCTTGAGTATTAAATTTATGATACTCCATTACCCTTATTATTCTTGAGTCTACAAGAAGAATCGTATGGAGTACAAGCAGGCTTACAATCAAATTAAATGTATCTCTGAAAACAAAAATTCAACATAATGAGAATGACTAAGACTATAACCATTAGAATATCTTCTAATACTCATCCCTAAGATCACATCAACATGGCCTAAGTATTTTATGTCAACGTTCTCATTCAACACATGGTCTTAGTGGAATTAATCACAGCTATGTTTGTATCAAGTGTAAGCATATCATGAACATACAAGAATACAATCACACAGACATCCTCAACAAGTTTACCGTAAATACACTTGTCAGATTCATTAACTTAAATCTACTACTCATAATCACATGATCAGATTTTTCATGTCACTGCTTATGTGCTTATTTCGAAACATACAAAGATTTGTTCACTTTACAAACTTTGTATTCATAACCTTTCACCACAAAGTCCTTAGATTGGTCTAGGAAAATTTCCTTATCTAATTCATGATTTAGAAAAGCCGTCTTAACATCCATATGATGTATCTCTAAGTTATGTATGGCATCAATAACAATTAGCATCCTGACGGAAGTAATAATTCTCTTCAAAGGTGAATAAGAATCAAGGAAATATATAGCTTCTTTTAGTTTATAGCCTTTAGCTACCGACCCAGCCTTACATTCTCCTACGGTTCCATGTACCTTACGTTTCCTCTTAAAGACTCATTTACATCCTATGGTCTTACTCCCTGGAGGTAAACTAGCAAGCTCACAAGTCTGGTTCCGACGGACTGAGTCCATTTCACTAAATGAAGCTTTTTACCAGAATGGGGTTTCAGTAGAATTATGGATTATTTACTAGTCTGTAGCTCAGACTAAGCTAGGCATGTCATGAAATAAAGTTCATAAGAAGTTTCAGTTCTAATCATGTTACTTCTCCTAGGCTCAATCTCTACTTCATCTTCCTACGAAGCTAAATTATGACTAGTGAAAAAGATATCTAGGGATGAACAACACATCTCTAATGAGGGACATGTTTCAAAATAAACATGTTCAATATCCCTAGATTCCATAAAAATATTCATACCAAATTCGGAATAATCAGAAATCACAACCAAAAATCTATATGCAGTAGTATACCCAGGATACCCTATGAAGACACAATCAACAACTTTGGGTCATATTTTAGTTCTCTTAGGAGGAGGAATGAAAATCTTATCCAAACACTCCCACAATTTGATGTATGCATAATAAGGTTGTTTACCTTTCCGTAACTTATATGGAGTTTTCTTTGATCCTTTAAAGGGTACTCTATTCAGGATATAATAGTAGAGGACGACCTCACCCACAAGTTGGCGGTTAATCCTGAACTAATCAACATGCCATGTATCATCTCCTTAATAATTATATTATGACGTTTAATTATACCATTAGAGTTTGGTGAATAAGGAGGTGCGATCTCAAGAATAATGCCATTTAACAAGTAAAATTCTCCTATAGGAATTTCATACTCGCCACCGCGTTCAGACCTAAATCTTTTAATGGTAATACCTAATTGGTTTTCAACTTCAAGTTTAAACATCTTAAGGCTTCTAAATCATCATCCTTACCCTTAAGCAACTAGTTGTGACAATACCTAGTACAATCATTTATATATGATAGTTAGAAACCGATTCTTACCACCTCCAGTTAGGTTGATTTCAGGTCAACTAGTTCCGAACAAATTAATTCTAAGGGATTTTAGAACTTCTCTAAACATTTTCGCTAAAAGATTTTCTAGCATATTTTGATTCTACACAGATTTCACAATTGTGTTCATTACCCAAATTAATTTTTGGTACATAGGCTACGCTAGCCAGTTTTATGCATTGACCTATAACTTACATGTTCAAGTTATCATGCCAAATATTCAATGTCACACAAAAGAAAGTATAAGAATCAACTATATTCACATACAGACCCTAAGTCTTATAACCCTTACCTATAAAATCACTGGCCTAAGTTACAATAAGTTTTCTAGATCTAATTACTCTCTTAATTAAATCTTTTACCATCTACAACAGAATAAGATACAAGATTCTTGCATAGGTCCGGAACATGAAGAACTTCATTCTACGTGAGAGTCTTTTACTGATATGAGCTTCTGCTAGACCTTTCCCTTTCATGCAACCTCTATTGTAGATAAGCTACCCATATAGAGTTCCTCGACATACCTATCATCTAATAGGAGGTGAACAGGTCTCTGTTTCTACATACATGCTAGGTGGCTTCAAAGTCCACCCGCTGGTCTCTCACATAGGTTATTAAAATAACTTCCGACACCATTGCAGAAAACTCGTCCTAGTTTGTTTCAACTAAATTACCATCAACTTTAAGGTTTTTATGTTCTTTGCAATTTAATACCAAAAGGCCAGGAATTTTACAAACATAACAATCATCCTTAATTAAAGTATTGGTATATTCGGGTATAAGAAAAATACATTTCTTGTGAGGACCTCACTCGAGTTGAGTTTGATATTCTCACCTTTGTCGCCTTTCGAAAAATTTTGTTCACCACATGCGCCTTGTTAGCCATGTCACTTGCGAGACAACACATCTTTGTCCTCGGTGCAAAACAATTCTTCCACTTGAATCATAGATCTTACTCGATTCAACCATACCGACCTCACCAGTTTCATGTTACAATCTCCATCTGTACTTTGACTAGGAAGATGGTAATTTATCCATCACCTAAACGCTTGAAACTCTGACTAGCAACCCACAAATCATAAGTAGTAAAGTTCTTCTTGCATTGTATGGTTACAATGCATCCTCCATACAATTCAATATATGATTTATAGCCATATAATTCAGCCTAACCGAATCATCCAACTCTGTTTCGTACAAATTCATCTAGATTATGTTAACCTGAAAACATATCTTAAAGTCCATCCCCTCTAAATTTTTCTGGTCTTTCAACATCATTTTCAATTGTTACAAAAAAGTCTATCGTGTTAAGATTGTTGGAACTGCAACAATTAAATACTGAAAAATGATGTTAAAATTATATTTCTGAAAATGAAATAAAACACTCAAATATTAACAGCATACTGAGGACAGAGTCACTTGATCATCAAGCTGTCCTTAACACGATAGTTCACCGGTACGCCTCAAAATAAGTGATGCTTATACCCTGTGGTGAAGTCGTATCCAGGATAAAACTTCCCGTTCCAAGTACTATAAGCAATACAACACTTGCCCACTTACGAACTCAACAACAAGGATTAGGAGGAGAAATAAACACACAAGAGCACAACAAAGCGACAAGAGGGGAAAATAGCTATGGATAATAGCTTGCTTTGGTACACATTGAAATGAAGAAATTCTTTTTAGCATCAACATTGCATCAGTGTATCAAGTTTCCTATGCCTAGTGGAGTAGGTGAAATTAGAGGTGACGTTAGCGATGCGAAAATGTGTTATCAGGTGGAAGTAGAAAGTTATGAAAGTTTACTATTTTTTATGTTTAAGCCAGGATGAATCCAGTTTCATCATTGTTATTTTTTTAGTGTCCATTTCACCCATACTAATTTTTACTTGTCCATTTGAACCATGTTTTAAAAATATTTGGACAAATATTTTCCGGAATTTTTTTTTATCAAGGATGAAATTGGATGCATCCTGATGTAAATTAAAAAAAAAAAGTATTTGAAAATGGGTAGGATAAAACTGTTTATATCCCGACTATTTTGGTATTTTTGTCCATATAAACAGTATCAAAATCTAGATGTCTTTTTTACCCAGGTGTTTATGGGTAAAAATCGTTTCTGCCGATTTCGGTAAATTCAGTTGGTGAGTGAGAAACTGGTTTCAAACCTAAACAAATGTGATGCACGTGAGCACTTTATAGATTCGAGAGATCAATCCGTACAAGTCCGGCCTAAACCAAGAAATGGCCGTTCCCAGGACTTGCTTCGGTCACAAAGTGGAGGAGAAGGGTTGATTTGGGGAGGGAAGCAAAGAAAGGTGTTGAGGCGGAATAATGCAGGAGAGTAGTATCTCGACTTGTATCGAAAAGTGAAAACTTGGGAGCTTGCAAGAGGTGAAAGCTTTTGGGAGAGCTTGCAAAGTTGCCTTTACGAGAGTGTAGTATTTTTCTCCTGACCGAGACCTGTTGTCTGGTGGAAATAGGTAAGACCTATTTATACAAGTCGAGATTTGAAACGTACCCTGACCTCATGAAGGAAGAGAGTAAAGGGTGAAATAATGGGAGGAGGTGGTAACCGCATGGCGTTAAATGTTTTCACCATTATTTCCTCTTTTATTTGACCGCTTTATTCCTTTTCACGCTTTCTTAATGTGAGCGTAGTGTACGCTGCATGCTGTGACCGCCAAACCAAAACCCTAGAAAGCATCCCCGCCTTGTGTTGATGTCTCGAGTGTTGGTTGCATCTTGCGTGCAAGTGGTGCTGCTAGGGATGCATGTGGCATGTGCCAATGGCATGTGCGGAATGCCTTCGTTGCGATTTGCACCTCGAGCGTAAGTGGTAATGCCAGAGCTGCTAGTGGCGTGTGTGGCATGTGCCAACGGCATGTGCGGAATGCCTTGGTGGTAGGTTGCACGATTTGCAAGTTAGGCTACCGAGCGTGTGTGTTTGGCATGTGCCAATGGCATGTGCGGAATGCCTTGGTGGTAGGTTGCACGGTTTGCAAGTTAGGCTACCGGCGTGTGTGTTTGGCATGTGCCAATGGCATGTACTGGCCATGTTGACCTAGTTGCAAGTCTTGCAAGCCTAGGGCGCTATATTTGGCGTGGGCCAAAGGCATAGCGGCTTGGAACTATGGCTGCGATATGTGTTGGCATGTGCCAATGGCACGTACGGCCATGTTGACCTAGTTGCAAGTCTTGCAAGCCTAGGGCGCTATATTTGGCGTGGGCCAAAGGCATAGCGGCTTGGAAATATGGCCTGCGATACGTGTTGGCATGTGCCAATGGCACGTACGGCCATGTGGACCTAGTTGCAAGTCTTGCAAGCCTAGGGCGCTATATTTGGCGTGGGCCAAAGGCATAGCGGCTTGGAAATATGGCTCGCGCTACGTGTTGGCATGTGCCAATGGCACGTACGGCCATGTTGACCTAGTTGCAAGTCTTGCAAGCCTAGGGCGCTATATTTGGCGTGGGCCAAAGGCATAGCGGCTTGGAAATATGGCCTGCGATACGTGTTGGCATGTGCCAATGGCACGTACGGCCATGTGGACCTAGTTGCAAGTCTTGCAAGCCTAGGGCGCTATATTTGGCGTGGGCCAAAGGCATAGCGGCTTGGAAATATGGCCTTGTTGCCATGGTGCGCAGGGTGCGGCTTGGAAATATGGCCTGCGATACGTGTTGGCATGTGCCAATGGCACGTACGGCCATGTTGACCTAGTTGCAAGTCTTGCAAGCCTAGGGCGCTATATTTGGCGTGGGCCAAAGGCATAGCGGCTTGGAAATATGGCCTGCGATACGTGTTGGCATGTGCCAATGGCACGTACGGCCATGTTGACCTAGTTGCAAGTCTTTCAAGCCTAGGGCGCTATATTTGGCGTGGTCCAAAGGCATAGCGGCTTGGAAATATGGCCTTGTTGCCATGGTGCGCGCGGGTGCGGCTTGGAAATATGGCTCACGATACGTGTTGGCATGTGCCAATGGCACGTACGGCCATGTTGACCTAGTTGCAAGTCTTGCAAGCCTAGGGCGCTATATTTGGCATGGGCCAAAGGCATAGCGGCTTGGAAATATGGCTGCGATACGTGTTGGCATGTGCCAATGGCACGTACGGCCATGTTGACCTAGTTGCAAGTCTTTCAAGCCTAGGGCGCTATATTTGGCGTGGGCCAAAGGCATAGCGGCTTGGAACTATGGCTGCGATACGTGTTGGCATGTGCCAATGGCACGTACGACCATGTTGACCTAGTTGCAAGTCTTGCAAGCCTAGGGCGCTATATTTGGCGTGGGCCAAAGGCATAGCGGCTTGGAAATATGGTCTCAAGCGATACGTGTTGGCATGTGCCAATGGCACGTACGGCCATGTGGACCTAGTTGCAAGTCTTGCAAGCCTAGGGCGCTATATTTGGCGTGGGCCAAAGGCATAGCGGCTTGGAAATATGGCTCCGATACGTGTTGGCATGTGCCAATGGCACGTACGGCCATGTTGACCTAGTTGCAAGTCTTGCAAGCCTAGGCGCTATATTTGGCGTGGGCCAAAGGCATAGCGGCTTGGAAATATGGCTCGCGATACGTGTTGGCATGTGCCAATGGCACGTACTGCCATGTGGACCTAGTTGCAAGTCTTGCAAGCCTAGGGCTCTATATTTGGCGTGGGCCAAAGGCATAGCGGCTTGGAAATATGGCCTTGTTGCCATGGTGCGCAGGTGCGGCTTGGAAATATGGCTGCGATACGTGT
Organism: Papaver armeniacum; assembly: GCA_023531295.1. Taxonomy (NCBI): domain Eukaryota; kingdom Viridiplantae; phylum Streptophyta; class Magnoliopsida; order Ranunculales; family Papaveraceae; genus Papaver; species Papaver armeniacum. Next base: position 23,748 of record JAJJWW010008263.1, on the reverse strand, counting down.
TGGCATGTGCCAATGGCATGTACGACCATGTTGACCTAGTTGCAAGTCTTGCAAGCCTAGGGCGCTATATTTTTGGCGTGGGCCAAAGGCATAGCGGCTTGGAAATATGGCCTGCGATACGTGTTGGCATGTGCCAATGGCACGTACGGCCATGTTGACCTAGTTGCAAGTCTTTCAAGCCTAGGGCGCTATATTTGGCGTGGGCCAAAGGCATAGCGGCTTGGAAATATGGCCTGCGATACGTGTTGGCATGTGCCAATGGCACGTACGACCATGTTGACCTAGTTGCAAGTCTTGCAAGCCTAGGGCGCTATATTTGGCGTGGGCCAAAGGCATAGCGGCTTGGAAATATGGCCTTCGATACGTGTTGGCATGTGCCAATGGCACGTACGGCCATGTTGACCTAGTTGCAAGTCTTGCAAGCCTAGGGCGCTATATTTGGCGTGGGCCAAAGGCATAGCGGCTTGGAAATATGGCCTTGTTTCCATGGTGCGCGGGTGCGTCTTGGTTTGGCATTGTTGCCATGGTGCGCAGATATGCGGCTTGGTTTGGCATTGTTGCCATGGTCTGCGATATGCGGCTTGGTTTGGCATTGTTGCCATGGTGCGCGATATGCGGCTTGGTTTAGCATTATTGCCATGGTGCGCAAATATGCGCTTGGTTTGGCATTGTTGCCATGGTGCGCGATATGCGGCTTGGTTTGGCATTGTTGCCATGGTGCGCAGATATGCGGCTTGGTTTGGCATTGTTGCCATGGTGCGCGATATGCGGCTTGGTTTGGCATTGTTGCCATGGTGCGCAGATATGCGGCTTGGTTTGGAATTGTTGCCATGGTGCGCAATATGCGGCTTGGTTTGGCATTGTTGCCATGGTGCGCGAGATGCGGCTTGGTTTTGGAATTAGGGTTACGTGTTGAAAACCCTAATCCGGTATTTTGAAAAATACCCCTATTAATTGTTTACACACTGAGTTAAATGCTCTTAGTTAATGTGTTGCGGGTAACACTAGGTCATGGGGTTTTACGATTTTACCCCTTGTCTAAGAACCACCATCAACACCAAGATTTACTGATTTTGGTCTTTTCAACCAATTTTGTGTTTAAAGATATATATTCAAAGTTCTGGATTCACAATTTCATATGACAAACAGCTAGCACCTTCAAGTGTTGACCGCCAAAAACCTGTTTTACTCGAATGTTCGCATTTGTGGGATAAGGTCACAACATTTAGGGTTTAGGATGTCCAAGTTATAAACTCCTCTTCCATAAAAGAAAGTTTCTCTCTATTTCACTCTCACCGAACTAAACTAAAACTAAAAACTACGCCGCTTGGTCTCTCTTCCAGCCAGGGCCGTCTCTGATATTCGGCTGACCTTGTGCATGTGGAAGTGCTCGCAAAGCCTTTTAATATAACAAAATAAAATAAATAGCCTATATGTTTAATTCGTTAAAGTATCTACTATATTCTATATAACATTAAAATGCTTGATTGGTATATGGTAAAGAACATTAAAATGCTGGGACCAGAGTTCAGACAACAAAACTTGAACAAACAAATGCAAATACTAGATTTAAAAAAAAAAAAAAAAAAAAAAAAAGAAAAAAAAGAAATCTAAACGAACCGCTCATTTAAACAAAACTAAAACAACACAGAAATTTAAGTTTGTGGATTTCATGAACGATTGGAGGGTGTTTAAATAGTAACTAATTTCAACTTGTTTTAGGGGAAATGATTCCATTGTTGTAATCCCCTTTATTTTATTTGAGCTATCATGTTTGGATTCTTGTTTGTTGGTGCTCTATTATCCAACCCCTGCAAATCCCAGTGAATAGGGCCCACCATCATGTGCCTGGTTGTTTTAAAGTCGTCCAAATAGGCGGTTCGTTTAGAAGCCTGAAAAAAATTAGGATTTAAACCATAAAAACCAAAAGAACTAGCCATGTGAAATATGAATGAGTGAATGGAAATACAATGTTTGGACCGATTATTTCCCTATCTTGCTCTCCCCCTACTTTGATTCCGTTGTAGTTTGAGTCCTCTAGCGTTGGATCTACGGTGATAAAAGATGACCTCGACCTTGATTCTTGTATGTGTACATGTTTGTGTAGTTAGGACTTAGGAGAAAGACCGAGAACGAAAAGTTAAATACAATCAACCGCGGTTGTTAGAGAAGAGATTCAAGAGAATTTGTAGCGACCAAAATTAATTTTGGGCCATCAATAGACAAGCCCAAAATGGCCTAACAAATTTCCTCCTTGTGCTGTCGCACAACTTCACGGGCTTCAGATCCGGCCCTGTCCATGGAGGTCAAGTATGGAAACAACTCCTTTTCAAAAGAAAGGCCATATCTAGTGAACAGCCGTAAAGACCTTGTCATCAAAATCATCAACTTATGGGGTTGGCCGGTTGGTTCCCATTGCAATATAGCACCTAATTTTATTTATAAACTCAGACTTTCAAATTTCTCTATTTGGAAATCATAGGTTGAAATTTTCATTTTAAATGGACGAGGTCACAAATGAGTATGGACAACAAAGGGGAAAGATTGGGGTAAATTTATTAAATACCCTTAGTTTTGCCACCCAATAAATATACCCTTATATAACAATATAAATACCCCTATCATTTAAATACCTTATCCATTAAAAAATAGATTACCTTAATACCCTCACTTACAATATTATTTTCCATTTAAAAATTTTATCCATTAAAAAATAGATTTTTCTATTATTTCATTTCACCACCACCAACAGCACCGCCGCCACCAATTCGCCACCACCACCACTCCACCACCACCACCACCACCACCACCACCACCACCAACACTTACTAAATACAACCACCAATAACATTCCACCACCGCCACCACCACCACCACTTACAAAAAACAACCACCACCGCCGCCATTATTGCCACCACCGCCGCCATCAATATTAGGTGACAACAACTGAAGTTGATCTAAAAAATCAAAAGTTCAAAAATATTTGTCAAATTTGGTTGTTGATTCCATTTTTCTATTGTTGATACACAAACATTGGTTGTTGACTTCCTAAACTAAGGTCAATTTCTATTGTTGATACACAAATATTGGTTGTTGATTCCATTTTTCCATTGTTGATACACAAACATTGGTTGTTTACTCCCTAAACTAAGATCAATTTCTATTGTTGATACACAAATATTTGTTGTTGACTCCTTACACTAAGATCAATTTCTATTATTGATACACAAATTTGGTTGTTGATTCCATTTTTCTATTGTTGATACACAAACATTGGTTGTTGACTCCCTAAACTAAGGTCAATTTCTATTATTTGTACACAAATATTTTTTGTTGACTCCTTACACTAAGATCAATTTATATTGTTGATAAACAAATTTGGTTGTTGATTCCATTTTTCCATTGTTGATACAAAAACATTGGTTGTTGACTCCCTAAATTAAGGTCAATTTCTATTGTTGATACACAAATATTTGTTGTTGACTCCTTACACTAAGATCAATTTCTATTGTTGATACACAAATATTGGTTGTTGATTCCATTTTTCCATTGTTGATACAAAAACATTGGTTGTTGACTTCCTAAACTAAGGTCAATTTCTATTGTGGATACACAAATATTTGTTGTTGACTCCTTACACTAAGATCAATTTCTATTGTTAATGCGTGAGTGTCTTACTACATATCAAAGGCTCCCCCGTTTCTGGAAATGTAATAGAAAGCTAATAGATTCATTGTAAATTAATGTAAGAGATAGGGTTTACCTTTCTGTCAGCTGCAAACAAGACAACAACAACCACCGCCGCTCCATTACTGCAACTCCTCCATCACCAATTCTTGTACCACTACCATAAACCAATCCCACCTCCTCCACCACTGCCAATGATAATTACACCAGTTTGACAAGTACCATTAATAGCTTCAAGGGTAAGTGCAGGCCAACGTAAAACTCCATCCAGAATTATTAGCTTTGTACGAGACAGACGAAAACAAAGTCGAAATGAAACATTTACATTAGTCACTAACAATTAGACTCATGTCAACTTAAACTACCAGGAGGCTTTTCACTCCGGTACACTATTCCAAAATCTTCAAAATTGCTGATACATAATGCAAAAGCAACCAGAACTATAGAGTTTTTAAGAAGTATCACGGACTAGAATTACATTGTCATGTATAGAATGCATTAGAGACAAGGCCATACATCTAGAGTTCAATAATATACTAGAATAATTCGCTGGAGTCTCCACATGTTATATGCAGTGTTCAACAACAAAAGGCACCCTGTCATCCTGGTATAAACAGAAGCATGTTCCACAATTACGCAATAATGGCTTTCTGAATGTTACAAAGCTGAGAGTTATAAAGTAATAACATGAAATGATGCTAGTCATAGAATTGGATCATTGCGTCATCAAATGATGCTAGTCATAGTTCTGATACACTTTTCTTTTCGCCGTACTTGTCTGCTTCGTAGTTTCCGCACAAATGATTATTATAATTTTATATCAACTGCAAAGCTAGCCCACATTAACTCAACATATAAACCCTTTACACACAGGAGATAAGTAATGTCCAAGATTAAAGTTCTTCTGATTCATATTGACAAACGGGCATATTAACATGAATAGTACAACTAAGTGGAGACAAATGAAAATAAAAAAACAAAAAAACGAAGTGAACCATACCTGCTGCTAGGAGCTTTCTTTACATATCATTTGTCTAAAAAATTTTAGTGAAGTTCAGGGTAACAACCTTGATTTGAATGATCAAAAGTACAATGAATACATGATAACTCATCTGCATTTGATCACAAACGTCAATATACAAAATCAAGACTAAAACTCAAAAAATCAGATTATAACAAGATATCACCACCACCACGATGTTCCAACCACAATCACAACCAATCTCCACCATAATCAAACTCAAACTCCACCACCAGCATCACTAGAACAACCAGAACCACCAATATTTATTAAAAAAATACCACCAACCCCAAAAAAACACCAACACCACTGAATTTATTAACCCAAAGACTAATACCAACACACACCACCGCCGCCGCACCACCACCACCACCACCACTGAATTTGGTCAATTGATACCATTATTATTGAAATCCAACAATTTACGAAAACTTAATCTATACTAACTGAGTTACACCGACTTATGAGAGATCCATATTAAATGGAGATTGTTAGGGTTTCTGATACAAACCCGATCCATCGCTCTCCAAATTGCCTGCGGTTTTAATTCTCTGTTTCTCTATTTTAATTTGAACGGATGCCGCTGGTGATGCTTAATTTCAAACAATCGAAGATCTATATATATCTCTCTCAAATCTCTTTATCCCTCTCTTAGAAGAGCAATTGGGTACAAAAACGCAGATACTGACACACATGACGAAGGTGGTGATGTTGGTTGTGGTGGAGGCGATTGAAATGGTAATGGAAGTGGTGGTAGAGGCGACGTAGATGACGGTGGCTGGAGCGATGGAATTTCTCTGAGATCGAAGAAGTAAACAAGAACCGAAGTAAGAGAGGAAGGTTAAAGTAGGAACTTTGAAAATTATGATTGCAGATAAAATTTCAATTATGCCATTGGGGGCATTTATAAAATCTGTTAGGGATATTTATGAAGGCCCATTGAAAATAGGGGCAGTTATTTAATTTCCACATTGGTTGTATTAGATAGACAGAAATATACATGCCTCAATCAAAGAAGCTGAACATTTCCAAACTCATTCTAATCGAGACTAGGATACACATCTAAAAGTAACAACAGGTACCCATAGATTAGGGGTTAAGATCAAATACAACATGCAAAAGAAAATTAAATATTTGATAGAAAAAAATGAATAAAACACACAGACAAACGGAATGTCAGTGAAGATTGTTGCACTTTTACTTATAATAAAGGAAATCTTAATCTAGATCTGTAATCCACCATTCTAATGTCGATCTCTTGAACGATTGGCCGCTTGAAGATGTAGATGGGAGACTATCTTATCGACTAGACCCCAACTCGGCCTATCTTATCGACTAGACCCCCAAGTCAGCTATCGTATCGATTACTTGTTCATCTTCAACTATTTATTTTGAGAGGAAAAATCATAGTGCCGATGGATTCTTGAATAGAGGTGAGAATGTTCCCAATAATCCATTTCAGCAGCAAATCAAAATTGAAATAAAGAGCATCTTTTGTCAGGATTATTTTAGAGATTCAAAACCAGAGAGAGATGAAAGAAACACGGCGAAGTTTTTAGTTTGATTCAGTGAGATGGTGAGATAGTGTGGCTACTAGCTAGTTTATAATAGAAAACCCTAAAGGGTGCCCTTATCCTTATCAAGGGTAATGTACAACTTCAATGTGCCCTTATCCTTATCCTAGAGGCCCGCAGAATGAGCCCATTAGACATAGTCCAAAACTGACTCTCTCCCATCTAATTCAAGAAACATACGATGGATATCTCGGCGGAAAAAAAATATTGTCACACCATTAAGAAATTTCTCACAAAATTTTCTACACATTGTTTATAATTATTGAAAGTTGGTTATAAATGACAAATCCATTTTATTAGGAGAGCAGGTCTACTCGTCATAATATACAACACACCACCACTGAAACGACAGAATTGAGAGGGAAAATCAATACCTATAAAATAAAAAGTATCATAAAAAATCGGATGACATTTTGTAGTAGAAACAACATTAGTAAGCGATTTGAAACAATAGAACTTGACTGGTTGCTTTGATTAAGAAAGCTGCATATCTGATTCTTGTGAGAGCTAATTGCCACAAATTTCTTTTTTTGCTGACTCGTGCATATTGCACGGAGTAAGTGACACTGCAAAGAAATCGAAGTGAAGAGATTTCTTAACCGAATCCGACTTAGTCTTCAGAGGAATCTATGGCATGACAGTGGAATCTAAAGGCAATTGGACGTTGGCTATGTTGCCGAAGTTCCATGTACAATTTGGTAAGTCACTCCACTAATCTGGAATTTTATTTTGGTACAAAATCAAACACAAAATATCATGTAAATATTCTTGTTGAATGGAAATTAACCGTAACGGAAAATTACAACCACTAAAAAAACACCATGAGCTTCTCCAAGAAGACTGCAAGTTGTTAACTAACAAAACACCATGAGCTTCTACAACCAAAGGCATATTCTGCAAAAGACGTACTTAGAATTACTACCACAAAGACGGCCCTAATTGTTTCTTGCTACTGAGGCAGGGGGATTGCACAGCTCCATCCGAGTTGATCTTGATAGTGTCATGGCTAGGAGGAGTCCAAGAAGGTGCCGGAGTAGTCTGATTAGACCCCGTGTTATTTAGAGTATTTGTATGATTGTTGCAGTGAAGCTTCACCCAGTGGTTAGAATGATTCAGAATGGACTCAATTCTTGATTTCCCTTTGTAGAAGACCAAACCAAATCTGGCCTACCAGATGCTCCAAAGGAGGCAACCACCAATTCCAAAAGTTCTGCCTCATTACCTTTTTGATGGTTAACCCACGAAATTTTGCTGTTTCTTTGGCCAAGAGGAGAGGCAAACCTGACAGCTTGAGTGAAGTTGCAATGGAATGGATTTAGATTTGCACAATTTTACCAAAAGCATAATGTGAAATCAGGCTGAAAACTGGAATTCATCATGAATTTGTGCATCCAGTCTCAATTTAGTTTCATTTAATAACAAAAAATCCAACAGTTCAAATAGACATAACTTTTTAATAACGTTTTATAACTACACATCCTAAACCCTAAACCATGGTAGTAACTCCTGCCCCACCGTCAACAAACCCAAGATCTAATTTGTGCAGAACCACTACAAAAAAAATTGATAAATGACCAACAGTAACGTATTAGGACACAAAATTTCCAAATGTGACTTTTAGCCCATCTAAAAGTTAGACGCCTGAAATTAACATCATGTTGGTGATGGATCACTTCACACATATAGGAGAAGAACCTTTGACAAGAAAGATAAGGAAGAGATTTCTTCTTTAAGAGCATAATCAGCTGGACAATTTGATTTGTCGATTTGGAGTTATATACATTTTTTGAGAGGAGATTCCATCCTTTAAATGTTTTCCCAATCATCTAATTCCATAAAATCAAAATCAAATCAAAAGGTGGATTTGAGAGACGAAAACGCCGAAGATATAGAGATTTGTCAGCTTTTATTTGGAATGAACCACTACAAAAAATTGTGAAAGATGATTTATTTATAAAACAAAAATTGAAACAAAAGACATACAAAGTAGAGAGAATCAGCTAAAAAGAAATGAACTAGAGACATTGATATGAGGTTGAGTTCCTTCCTGCCTTCCATTGAAGAACCAAAGGATTTTGCCTCAATGCATTGGTCTTGGTCAGTTTTGAAATAATGAGATTCTACAACACCATAACAACCATAGCAAAGTGCTGACAGATGATTGAACCACACTTCAAAATTCAAATAATAAACCAAACAATTAACACAATAATCCATTAAAAACCCAAATATGAAGAAGACAAATCTGAAAATTCTAAACAGATATTGCTGCAAGTCAGTACCAAACCCACGTAGCAAATTCAAGAATTTACGAGATGAAAAATTATTAAAACCTGACGGAACGAGACTTGCATACCATTCTGACTTATGACCATAATTCTTATTCTCACCATCTTCACTATTACCAAGATCACGTAATGTGAAACCAGGAATGATATTGAAGAGAAATATTTGAGAGGAGATATCATAATGCTGGTGGTTTTTATGAGTGTGTGTCTGCCAATCATAATCTCCATCATAATCCCAGTAATCCATTTTGGTAAAACAGGGAGAAATCAAAATGAAAGGGTTTCGGATTATACAGATCTAAACAGCAAGAAAGACGAGGACGGCTGAGTTTAGTAAATAGAGTAACAACATTATTTTCAAGAAGAAAACAATTAAAGAAGCCAATGAAAGTATTTCTCCACATAACTTGACGACTTTGATTGAAGAGAAATATTTGAGAGGAGATATCATAATGCTGGTGGTTTTTTGATTGTGTATCTGCGAATCATAATCTCCATCATAATCCAGTAATCCATTTTGGTAAAACGGGGAGAAATCAAAACGAAAGGAAAGGGTTTCGTATTATTTCAAGAGATCTAAAACAGCAAGAGAGACAAAGACGCCCGAGTTTAGTAAATAGAGTAACAACTTTTCTCTAGTTTCTAGTTTATTTATAGGAACATCCTGAACCCTAACGAGTGCCTTAATAGAGGGTCAGAGGACCTGGCTAAAACCCTAACGTGTGCCTTTGGGGCCTTACCTCAATGCAACAGATGAGGCCCATAAAATCCTAAGTGACTCACCTATCTAAATTAAGACAAAGAGTTAACCACGCAACGTTTGTTTTGCTAACTCATGCTTGCAAGAAACTAATGGCAATTGGATGTTGCCTACGTTCCATCTGCATTTTGGTATGTGACTCCGGCATGTCTCGATTCATGCCAAGGGATATCGGGGTAAGGTTTCAATTGGAAGGTGAATCCATGAAAGTCAAGTGGAGAAACAACTCTTTTTTGAAAAAGGGCGAGGGCAGTTCCTTATGGACTCAACAAATCAAGGATTTGTTCATCTTGATCCCTTTATGGACTTAACAAAACAGGGAAATGGCTGGGCAAATGGGAAAATTTAATGGGTTTCCCACAACGGTTGAGGAGCCGCCCATCTTTTTTTATACCGCACGGGTCACCAGTAGGCTCCGGCGGCCTTCCTCCATTCTCGTGGTTCAACTAAACGGGTTGGCGGTTCAGCGTAATTTGCACGTCTCGTTTTTGCCCGCCAATGGCTACATCTGATTTTTATCATCTAACGAATCTAATTCTTTTCCCTATAAATTCAACTCTTAATTCACACCAATTTATTTGTCTTCGCTTACTCTTATCTGTACAGAGATGTCTCGATCAACCCTTGTTAGTTCGGCGAGTTTAGTATACTTGAGAAGAAGATTTAGCTACTTGTAGAAACTATGTGTTGTTAAAAACTCAGCTTGCTGAAGGACACCATACGAGTGTGAATTTCTGGGCAGGTATGTACTAGAAGTTCCGCTGTGACACTCGTAACCCGAGTCGTCGTGCTATGTGTAACAGGCAAAATTCTTTTCAGACAATTAAGAAGCAAGTAAGTGAGTTGTAGATTTAACCATGCTAGCCAATCGATTTAGATTGAGGGGTGAAACTGATGTTGAGATGGTAAGAAGATCTACTGATGAATGGAAAAGATGGAAAAATATGGTTTTCCTTTTCCAAGATTGTTTCGAAATCCTTAGAATGTAGAACACGGTCAACGCCTTCTTGTTAGAGGTTGTTCCACCCTGTACAACTCAATAAAGATGATCAATTACAAGTTTTTTGATTGGCTAATTGAGTTGATAAATTAAATGGTAGTTTTTAACTAGAAGTAATTGTAATGCTTCATTTATACATATGTAATTTGATTTCATCAGAAATCACTACTTTTCATTAATTAAATATGGAATTACATTAGTTGCATAAATTAAAGTTACAACTCTTCTAATGTCGATCAACATTGCCTTATTCACCTTGATTCCATTCTCCAAGACCCAAAGTACTCCCACTTGACAACAAACTTAAAAACCGACCTATATTTCCTCCGTTATTTGAGAAAACATAAGAGGGTGGTTATAAACTTGAAGGTCCTACAAATGTAGAAGAGGTTGCTTGAGGTGGTGCAACATGATAATAAACCTGATTTGATTTCCTGGGCGAGAATGATGTTGAAAGGCGTCTCCAATATGGTTGAATTACTTGATGTTGATAAACAAGCACGATTTGTTTTTATATATCTGACACTTGTGTTTCTACCATTTGTGTACCTCCATCCTCGTGCCATAATGCATTGCTCCTAGAAGTATTGTCGGATTTATCACGACCATTAGGATTTACAGTTGGGTTGAATCTACACATATATTCGTATGTCATTTACAGTAGTGTTAATGCATATATTGATGAAGTAATTGGCACCATTCATCAGAAAAGCCAAAAATTGTGAGAATCTTCACAAGAAAACGCCATTCTAACCTGTCAAATGACTTAGAAATATCTAGTTTAAGTGCTAACAACCTGCTTCACCTCTTTTCCTTTTCATTGAGTGAATAACCTCATAATCAATGATAGTATTATCATTAATTAACCTCCCAAATACATATGCTGCTTGATAAGGAGAAATAATTCTTTTCATCAGCGGCTTCATTCTACTTACTAAGATTTTCGAAATAATCTTGTATGAAGTATTACAAAGACCTATTAGTCTGAACTCAGAAGGAGTGCTTGGTTTGCTCTTTTTGGGAATCAAGGAAATAAAAGCCTTGTTCAAATGTTTAACCATGTGTTTAAAAGAAACGAATCTTTTGACCATGTCACAAACATCGCCACCAATTATGCTCCATTTTGATTTATGGAATCTTGCTTGAAAACCCTGAGGTCCAGGTGCAAACCAATTTTCCATACTTTTAAGAGACTTAAAAATCTCATCATCAGTAGGAATAGTAAGAAGAAGCATATTATCTTCATCTGTGATTAAAGTTGTGGTATACAAGAATAATGTTGTTCTTCAATAATTGGAGAGGAAGAACCTATTTACCTTACAGCTTCGAGAGCAATTTATGCTATCTGGACAGTCTATTTTATCATATTCTAATGGATTAAGTTTTTAAAGATTGTTTTTCGCAGTGGTAGATAGTTTATACATAGAAGTAGGATTGTTTTGATTATTAAATGAATCTCATATACATTCTTGCCAAATAGGTTTGCCAACTATTCACAAAGGTGGAGGAGTTGAAGACTGCAAGAGGCTGGCTAGAAGCTACTCGAAACAGCTTATTCAAAGATCTACCAAACCGTAAAACATCCTTTTCTTCCTTCCTACTACAACTGCCAGCCATGGAGTTCAAACTGCCAAGTGATGTATTCTTGTGTAAGTGGCCTTCACTTCTTTGACTAGGCATTATAATAATCTTGCATCTCCTTTTTATTTTACTAGGCATTATGATCTTCAATCTCCTTTTAACCTGGCCTCCTCTAATTTTGTACGCATGAAAAACCGGTTAATATACCAAATGATACTTTGGATGTGTATTGACCGTTTAAATATGTATTCAATCTCCAATTTAGTAACGATATTATGGTAGTCACACTTCAAAGTTGTTTTAGTAGGTATACACGGAGAAAGGCAACCCTTGTTTAGCTCATGGGAATGGTAATTAATGTCATGCCCCTTTTGTTTTTGGATTCTAATGTCTCTTAATTTTGTTAATAGACTTCGTAACAAGGTAGTTAATTGTTGTTTGCATGAAAAAAAAGAAATCTAGTGTCATAGGTGCATATTTTGGGTCGACAAAATCTGTGGTGCAAATTTTTCTGGTTACGAAAGGTGCATCACTTGGGTTCTGTTGTAACTTGTAATTATGTTTCATTAGCACTTCTTTTGTGATTTAGTTTTCTTAAGCCATTAAGTTTGTAGTAGAATTTTATTTGATTTGCAAGTAGCCATTAGGACTTCTTGTATGATTTGACAAAGAGTAGGTGGCTGGATAAATGATACTCGATGCATTTATTTGATATACGAAAAATTAAAGAGATCCTTTTTCCTTCCAGCTACAACTGCCAATCCCGGGGATCAAACTGATTGATAGATTTGTGTGTAAGTGGCCTTAATTTTTTGCACTAACCTAGTAGAAATTGCAATCTCACATTTCCTTTTAACCTCCTCTAATTTTGTACACATATGAAACGGTAAACTGGTTCAAATACCAAATAGTACATTAGATATATGTTGACTCTGCAATGTAGTAAGTCATACGGAGTTTTATGGTAGTTACCCTCTAAATTGTTTTGATAGGTTTACATGGTTAAAAACAACCGTTATTTAGCTCATGGTACTGATAATGCAAAATCTTATTAGTGAAGTTACAAAGCTAGATTACCCCCTCTTTTTTTTATTTAATGTAATGTCTCTTAATTTTGTTTAATAGAACTAGTAACAAGGCACTGGTGACTGTGTTGGAAAGTTACTCTCATTCTTCACACTGTTGTCTAAATTGATGCTATCAAATTATGATCTTGAATCTCCTTTTAACCTGGCCTCCTCCAATTTTGTACGCATGAAATCGGAAACTGGTTAATATACCATATGATAGTTTGTGTAAGAGTTGGAGAAATTCGATTCTAAAGGAGGAGTTGAAGACTGCAAGAGGCTGGCTAGAAACTACTCGAAACAGCTATTCAGCATCTACCAAACCAGAAAAGATCCTTTTTTTCCTTCCTACCACATACAACTGCCAGATGTGTGTAAGAAAAGATAATCAGGTTTCACATTGAATAAGCATTCTAAAGGTGATAGTTGGTCCAAATTTGGTGTAGAAATCATTAATCAAGTAATTGGCAGTTTCAAATGCATAAGACCAAAAAGATATTGGTAGGGAAGCATGATGCAATAGGGCCAAACCAGTTTCTACAATATGCCTATGTTTCCTTTCAACTGTGCCATTTTGAGCATGAGCATGAGGACAAGAAACTCTATGTCCTATGCCACAAGAGTCCAAGTAAGTAGACACATTTCTGTATTCACCACCCCAATCAGATTGAATAAATTTGATTCTTCTATTAAGATGATTCTCAACAAGATTTTTGAACTTAACAAATGTGGGTAGAACTTCAGATTTATAAGCTATTGGGTACAGCCATGTGAACCTATTGAAAGAATCTATGAAAGAAACATAATATTTGTAACCATTAATGGAACACAGTGGTGACACCCATACATCTGAATAAACTATATCTAAAGGACCATGAACATTATTAGAGCTTGTACCAAGGGATAAGGCAAAGCATGACTTTTGGTCATCTCGACAGATGAGCAAAGTGTTGAAGTCAAATGAGTGTCAATAACTTCATTCACTGACGAGAGAATATCCTTGGGTGTTTTGTAAGCTGGATGTACAAGTTGTGCCATTGAGGTGAAGAAGATAAACCAGATGAAAGAGCCTGTTTAAGTTGTGCAGTTGTAAACTCCATGTGATATAGACCATCTCTAATAGGACCATGAAGCAGAACTTTGTGGGTAACCAAATCCTTGATGAGAAACTTGTCAGAGTAGATTCAAAATAACAGTTATTCTCCTTAGTAAATTGAAGAACTGAGATTAAATTCTTGGTTATAATGGTACATGAAGCACATTTGAAATGGTAAACTTAACAGATTTATGTTGTAAAGTAGAAAAACCAGTATGAGTTATATGCAAACCTGATCCATTTCCAACTCTGAATTGATCAGTGCCTTGGTATTCAGAGTGAAGATTGAGATTGGATAGATCATGGGTGATGTGATGTGTAGCACCAGAATCAGGTATCCAGCCAGAAGAAGAAGAAGATGCAAAGTCATCATTATAAGCAGCAAAGGCTTCTGGTTCAGGACACCAATAATCATCATAATAATCACCACAAGAATCATTAGAAGTGTAATAAGCTTGCATTGAATAGTCACTTGGTGCATATCTATATCTCGTTCGGAGCTAGATGACCATTTTTCTTGCAAAGTTGACATTTGACATAATAGTTGTATCTTGGAGGATAAAAGTTAGAGTTATCTTGTCTACCACCTCTGCCTCCATTTCTTCCACCTCTGAAACCTCCTATGAAATTACCAAAGATTCTTGTTGCCTCTAAAACCGAATTATTAGCTCGCCATAGTTACCGCCATTCCTTTGACTTGGATAACTTGACCAGGATGGAGTACCACCATAAGATTGATTAGAGTAATGTGGATAATCATTGTGTGGAGAGGTATTGTGTGAATAAACATTGGAGCTAGAGAATTGTTGATCGAAAGAATTAGGTCCTGAGTTAAACTGTTGTTGAGTAACGCTTTGCGTATGTGTGGTGAGATCTATGTTGGATTCCGCATTAACTCTAGCTTCTTCAGATAATAGTAAACCTAAGAGCTCAGATGAAGTAATTAAGTTTTCATTCTTCAATTGTTGAGTACAAATTGAAGTTTTAAAAGCATTGAACTCAGAAGGTAAACCATGTAAAATATGAATCACTAAATCTTCATCAGAAATAGATCGATCAATTTGAGCTAATTGATTAGAGATGGAACGAGCTTTATTAAAGTAAACTAGCATTGAATCCGAGCTTTTCTTCAAACCAATTAGATCAGTTTTAAGTTGTAAGAGGCGAGATTTAGTAGTAGAGTTGTAGTTTTGTTCTAACCGATTCCAGATCTCATGAGAATAAGTGCAATCTATGACTTGAGAGTGTAATTCTTCAGTACAAGCAGAGAATAACCATGATAAAAGAGCAGAATCTTGATTCACCCAATAATCATATTCAGGATTGAATACAAAGTCATTCTCAGGATCATTATCAACAAAATCAGAAGCACTTACAATAGCAACACCAGCAGGAGAAGATTTGCGAACATACTTGGCTGGACAATGAAGTGAACCATTCACAAATCGAAGAAGATTGTAGCTGCGTAGTAGCGGAGCGATCTGAGATTTCCATAGAGAATAATTTGTAGCTGTTAATTTTGATGGAGGTTTGAAAGTTAATGAGATGTGTTTATCAGATGTTGCCATGGAAAAAAAAAGTTGGTAAGATGTGATTTGATTTGATTTTGAAATTAGGTTGAGAATTCAGTATCTGATACCATGTTGAGAAGATAAATGTCGCTAGAAAATCTTCAACTGGTTTTCTCAGATTTTGATTTCAATAATAATCTCAGAACAACAACTGAGATATTTAAAAACTCTCAGACATTTTACCGGGTTGGCCGGTACATAACGTACACACTTCATCCACCTGTCAGTTACACTCACACGCTCAACTCACACATGCTCTTACACAAACATTTCATACACTCTGATATGCTAACACCCCCCCGCAAGATCAGGGTTTGGAGAAACCAAGGACACTAAGCTTGAGCCGTAGTATAGAGAAACGAGTTGTGGAGAGTGCCTTAGTAAAAATATCAGCTAGTTGATCTTGAGTAGAGAGAAAACGAACATCTAAGGCCTTGGAAGCAACAAGTTCTCTCACATAATGAAATGCTATTTCAATATGTTTCATTCTGTTGTGAATGATGGGATTTGCTGTGAGGTAGGTAGCTCCCATGTTGTCACACCACAAACCGGTACTCTTGGCGGTGAAAAATGAAGATCGGAAGAATAGATTGAACCCACACAATTTCGTAGTAGCATCAGCCTAGAGCACGTTATTCAGCTTCGTACTTGATCTAGATACGCCTTTCTCGTTTTCTAGAACACCAGAAATCGATTTGGACCTAGAAAATAGCCATACCACCAGTTGATCTTCTATCGGATATATCACCAGCCCAATCAAGATCCGAGTATGCCTCGTAATTGCGTGTCTTGTTGCTCTTTAAATTGCGTACCAAAAGAAATAGTGCCATTTAAGTAGCGTAAAATTCTCTTTGACAGCTGACACCGTGTTCATTGGTAGGAAGTTGCATATGTTGACAAGCTTTGTTAACAGCAGAGGC
Organism: Papaver armeniacum; assembly: GCA_023531295.1. Lineage (NCBI taxonomy): Eukaryota > Viridiplantae > Streptophyta > Magnoliopsida > Ranunculales > Papaveraceae > Papaver > Papaver armeniacum. The sequence continues at coordinate 7,183 of JAJJWW010008263.1, read as the reverse complement.
AATGTCAGGTCTGGTGACTGTAGCATACTGCAGGGCACCCACTGTACTTCTATATAAAACAGGATCCTCAAATGGTGTAGTGTCACCAGCACATTTGGATGATAGTATAGGTGTAGAAGTTGGTTTGGCAGCATTCATTTTAGTTTTGATAAGCAAATTGGTAATGTATTGCTCTTGAGATAGTAAGATACCTGCCGAGTTAGTTGTTGCTTGAATGTCCAAGAAAAAAATGAAGAGATCCCAAGTCTTTAATAGCAAATTCTTGACCAAGAGGAGCAATGAGATTGTCAATGTCCTTAGTGGAACTGCCAAGTGACTAAAATATCATCCACATAAATGAGAATGTAAAGTGCGTAATGATTGGTGACCCCGTAGAAGAGAGAAGTATCTCGTTTTGGAAGGTAGAAATCCATGAGAACACAAGAACTTGCTTAATCTCTCAAACCAAGCTCTAGGAGCCTGTTTTAAACCATATAAAGACCTTTGAAGTTTACACACATGATTGGGAAGAATCTTATCTCGCATAACCAGGTAGTTGAACCATAAAAACTTTCTCGCAAATGTCCATGTAAGAATGCATTCTTCACATCAAGTTGTCTCACCCGCCAGCTTGTAGAGAGAAATAGGGAGAATGATTCTAACAGTTGTGGGTTTGACCACAGGACTGAAAGTGTCTTGATAGTCAATGCCTTCCACTTGGTTATATCCTTTAGCCACTAATCTGGCTTTATATCTCTCTATAGAACCATCTGCCCTTCTTTTTATTCTGAGAATCCATTTACAACCAATCACATTTTGACCATCGGCAGCAAGTACTAACCTCCAAGTGCCATTTTGAAGTAAAGAAGTAATCTCTTCATCCATTGCAGCTCTCCATCTGGGATCTTTACCGACCTCGATAACAAGTGGGCACGCTTATGTCCTCACACGCACTTTGAACTTCGTAAGCAAATACTCTTGGTTTCGGTTTAGAAATCCCCATTTTACCTCTTGTCTGCATTGGATGATCATTAGTATGAAGGTGATAATGAAAATGAGGGTTTTGGAAGAAAAAAGTTAAGATCTTTTTTCTTTAAGAGCCACAACAAGAGTATGATGTTTTGGGTACTCATGGAAATTTCAAATTTAGTTAACGGTACTTGAATTGGCCAAAACATTCCTAAAATGAACAATTTACAAATTAATTCTGGTTTGGTTAAAAAAGTTCGGCTACAAAATATGAAGAACAGGTAGACGAACTCATCTGCAAGTGTACTTCGGATAATATTTCGAAACCACAGTTCTTGCCGAACTCGGCTTTAATGGAGTTTTTTCTTTCATAGAAAAGTTCGGATAGAGAAGAAAATTGTGACGTAACCGAACTAGGAGTTCGTTTAGGAAAAAAACGTGCGACGTAACCGAACTCAATATGCGGGTTTTCATAGAAAAGTTCGGTTAGGAGAAAAAAAAAATTGCAATGTAATCAACTTGGTCCAAATTTGGATAGCAAGCGAACCAAATGTGTGTAAGAAAAGATAATCAGGTTTCACATTGAATAAGCATTCTAAAGGTGATAGTTGGTCCAAATTTGGTGTAGGAAATCTGTTAATCAAGTAATTGGCAGTTTCAAATGCATAAGACCAAAAAGATATTGGTAGGGAAGCATGATGCAATAGGGCCAAACCAGTTTCTACAATATGCCTATGTTTCCTTTCAACTTGTGCCATTTTGAGCATGAGCATGAGGACAAGAAACTCTATGTCCTATGCCACAAGAGTCCAAGTAAGTAGACACATTTCTCCGTATTCACCACCCCAATCGATTGAATAAATTTGATTCTTCTATTAAGATGATTCTCAACAAGATTTTTGAACTTAACAAATGTGGGTAGAACTTCAGATTTATAAGCTATTGGGTACAGCCATGTGAACCTATGGAAAGAATCTATGAAAGAAACATAATATTTGTAACCATTAATGGAACACAGTGGTGACACCCATACATCCGAATAAACTATATCTAAAGGACCATGAACATTATTAGAGCTTGTACCAAAGAGGGATAAGGCAAAGCATGACTTTTGGTCAGTTCGACAGATGAGCAAAGTGTTGAAGTCAAATTAGTGTCAATAACTTCATTCACTGACGAGAGAATATGCTTGGGTGTTTTGTAAGATGGATGTACAAGTTGTGCCATTGAGTCAAGAAGATAAACCAGATGAAAGAGCCTCTGTTTAAGTTGTGCAACAGAACTCCATGTGATATAGACCATCTCTAACAGGACCATGAAGCGTAACTTTGTGGGTAACCAAATCCTTGATGAGAAACTTGTCAGAGTAGAATTCAAAATAACAGTTATTCTCCTTAGTAAATTGAAGAACTGAGATTAAATTCTTGGTTATAGATGGTACATGAAGCACATTTGAAATGGTAAACTTAACAGATTTATGTTGTAAAGTAGAAAAACCAGTATGAGTTATATGCAAACCTGATCCATTTCCAACTCGAATTGATCGGTGCCTTGGTATTCGTAGTGAAGATTGAGATTGGATAGATCATGGGTGATGTGATGTGTAGCACCCGAATCGGGTATCCAAATGTAAGAAGAAGAAGATGCAAAGTCATCATTATAAGCGAGAAAGGCTTCTCGTTCGGGACACCAATAATCACCACAAGAATCATTAGAAGTGTAATAAGCTTGCATTGAATAGTCACTTGGTGCATATCTATATCTGCATTCTGGAGCTAGATGACCATTTTTCTTGCAAAGTTGACATTTGACATAATAGTTGTATCTTGGAGGATAAAAGTTAGAGTTATCTTGTCTACCACCTCTGCCTCCATTTCTTCCACCTCTGAAACCTCCTCTGAAATTACTAGCATTCTTGTTGCCTCTAAAACCAGAATTATTAGCTCTGCCATAGTTACCGCCATTCCTTTGACTTGGATAACTTGACCAGGATGGAGTACCACCATAAGATTGATTAGAGTAATGTGGATAATCATTGTGTGGAGAGGTATTGTGTGAATAAACATTGGAGCTAGAGAATTGTTGATCGGAAGAATTAGGTCCTGAGTTAAACTGTTGTTGAGTAACGTTTGCAGAAGCAGTGGTGAGATCTATGTTGGATTCCGCATTAACTCTAGCTTCTTCAGATAATAGTAAACCTAAGAGCTCAGATGAAGTAATTAAGTTTTCATTCTTCAATTGTTGAGTACAAATTGAAGTTTTAAAAGCATTGAACTCAGAAGGTAAACCATGTAAAATATGAATCACTAAATCTTCATCAGAAATAGATCGATCAATTTGAGCTAATTGATTAGAGATGGAACGAGCTTTATTAAAGTAAACTAGCATTGAATCCGAGCTTTTCTTCAAACCAATTAGATCAGTTTTAAGTTGTAAGAGGCGAGATTTAGTAGTAGAGTTGTAGTTTTGTTCTAACCGATTCCAGATCTCATGAGAATAAGTGCAATCTATGACTTGAGAGTGTAATTCTTCAAGACAAGCAGAGAATAACCATGATAAAAGAGCAATCTTGATTCACCCAATAATCATTTTCGGGATTGAATACAAAGTCATTCTCGGGATCATTATCAACAAAATCGAAGCACTTACAATAGCAACACCAAAGGTGGAGAAGATTTGCGAACATACTTGGCTGACAATGAAGTGAACCATTCACAAATCGAAGAAGATTGTAGTGCGTAGTAGAGCGGAGCGATCATCGAGATTTCCATAGAGAATAATTTGTAGCTGTTAATTTTGATGGAGGTTTGAAAGTTAATGAGATGTGTTTATCAGATGTTGCCATGGAAAAAAAAAAGTTGGTAAGATGTGATTTGATTTGATTTTGAAATTAGGTTGAGAATTCAGTATCTGATACCATGTTGAGAAGATAAATGTCTCTAGACAATCTTCAACTGGTTTTCTCAGATTTTGATTTCAATAATAATCTCAGAAAAACAACTGAGATATTTAAAAACTCTCAGACCTGTTACTGGGTTGGCCGGTACATAACGTACACACTTCAGCCACCTGTCAGTTACACTCACACGCTCAACTCACACATGCTCTTACACAAACATTTCACACACTCAAAACACACTTACACTCTGATATGCTAACACTAAGAATGAAATTATGATTCCGTTTCTAAGGCTGGTTCAAATCTCTATTTGAATTTTTACGAAAGGAGGGAAGACTGTTTTCTTGTGTACGTTGTAGATCTGAGAAGTTTAAGGGAATTGAGTAAAGAAATTGAAGAAAATCAATAGAGGAATTGAGTAAATAAATCAAAGAAAATCAATAGAGATTGAGTAAAGAAATTGAAGAAAATCAGTAGAGGAATTGAGTAAATAAATTGAAGAAAATCAATAGAGATTGAGTAAAGAAATTGAAGAAAATCAGTAGAGGAATTGAGTAAATAAATTGAAGAAAATCAATAGGGATTGAGTAAAGAAATTGAAGAAAATCAATGAGAGGAGAAGATTCTTTCGATTGTTGTTTATCGAGATGTTGTCTCCTATGCGGTCTGGTCCATTTTGCTTAGCCTTCGCGATCACATGTTAAACCCTTTTTTTTGAGAGGAGAAATCATAGTGCTGGTAGATATTTATATAAATGTGAGAGGATCATCCAATCATCCATTTCGTTAAAAAGAGATCCAAAATCAAAAACGGGGTTTTGGATTACAGAGATTCAGATTCAGAAAAGAGAGACGAAGGCGGCCAAGTTTTTGACTAGAGAGTGAGAAAGATGTATCAATTTATAAGTAAATAAATCCAAAACCCTAATATGTGCCCTTATCCCCAATGCCACTAAACCGGCTTAGCCAAATTTACTCGAGTCAAACAGTTCATTGACTATACCCTATGAGATTTAGAGTGTGTTTGTTTATTGCACTCACCCTTGTCCGATGTTAGATTCTTTGTTTTGAGGTCTGACTCGCGATTTGACTCGGACTTAACTTTGGACTCATTTGAATTAGAGAATAAAATGCCCCTGATTCCTAATTACGGACTCACATTTTTTTGAATCAAATTTAGCTCAAAAAATTGTTAGATCTAGATGAGTCAGGTGATATCAATCAGATCCAAACGAGTCACAAAAAAAACCAACAAGGTGCTAGACTCCGATCATGACAAAAACTAAAACAAAAACAGATTGGGTGGTAATCGGACATTTAATTTTGAAAGGGGAAAAACTAAATACAAAAGTGGAATCTTGTTCTAACACCAAAATAAAAATTACATAAATATTAATTACAAATGGCAAGTTCTTTTGCTAACTCATACTCGCATTGTGCTAGCAGGTCACCATCACATACAATGCAACACAACTAGAACAAGAGAAATTAAAATCAATTTAAAAAAGGTAGTGTAAATGTTCTAGTAAAACTAATGAAAATTTTAGTAGAAATGCTCTGGGAGCAACTTGTCCTTGTGATGTTCCTATGCAATCGGAACGTATGATTTTGCAAGTTGCTTTGAATAAGTGAGTTTAACATTGGATAATTTGATTCCACTGCACGGCATACTGGCACTGCAATGAAATCTGACAGCAATTGTTGGGACAAATATAAATGCAAAAAATAACAATTAAAAATTGCTAGATAAGTAGGAAACAAACAATTCTGCAGGCTAAGCTACTTGATTATATTTTTATCCCGCTATCACTGGATTGAGCGGTCATCATGTTCCTCTAAATGAAAAAACATCGTCAACTTTCCAAAAGTACAACGTGAATTTAAGTTGAAATCTTGAATTATTTATCATTTTTATCATTCAAGCATCGCTGAAATTCCCAATAGCCAATAGCCATACATACAACCCAAACTCGTGTATCTTATCAACCGTTATAGCCATAGCCTTATACCAAAGTTGTGGATTCAATTCTTACTCAGATTGTCTAAAAGTAAAAGCATTACACTTAATTGTCCAATTTAGAACCAAGAAAACAACAAACAAACCCAAGATCAAATTTGTGCATGAAATTTTAATTTCTAACCAAATTGATTAACATTTCAGAAATGATACAAGTCTTCAAACCAGGATATAAGTCTTACATACTTTAAATAAAAATACATAATTATTAACCCGCAATTAAATCTTCAAAACTCAAAAGTCGAGATCCAAAATCTAAATTTATGTTCAATCTCAAACTGACTAGTACAGTGTGAAACAATAAAAGTGACTATTTCCCAGCGCAGTCGGTTCTACGAGATCGGATGAAAAGATTTAGCCAAGTTAAGTTATCGTGCTCTACGTATCTCCATGTTCTCGGTTCTAATACTGGATATGAGGTGCAACAGACCTAGTTTGCAATTTATTGCTCCCCATCTCAACCAACTCGAGTCCAGAAGATTTTCAATAGATCGACATGGCCGAAAATCAAACCGCAACACGCGGTGGAATTCTATGCCCGCCTTGCTTAGTATGATATTGAGAGGAAAAATCATTATGTCAAGTGTGAATATAGATAGATGTATGGGTCATCCATCTATTTCTTGATCAAAGACCTCCAAAGCATGTTTCTGCTTCAAGTTTTTCCGGACGTACACTCTTCCGCAATTGAAAGTTGTTAGTTATGCTGCTTGTCTATATATACTACATATGTATGGATCATAGCAGTAATCCAATTCCTTAAACAAACAAAGATTGAAAATGAAAATTTTAGAGATTGAAAACAAGAGATAGGAGAAGAAGGCTACGAGATTTAGTTTTGCTTCACCGAGATAAAAGAGATTTCTTTCTAGCACTAGCTTTTATAACCACATCTTGAACCCTAATGAGTGCCCCTTATCCATTATATGGCTTACGTTCAAGTAAGTCAAATAGATTTTTTGACAAATCAAACAATGTTACTCTAGTTGTAAAAAAAAAAAAAAAAAAAAAAGAACTAGTACAATTTTGGTCAAATGGAAGTAGAATTGTTAGTAGAGAACTTTTGGGGGCACAACAATGGAAACACGGCCAAGATAAGATATCTAACTAACACCAACTCCCATTAGTTCACCTAAATGAGATAGAAAACAACTTTCGCGATGTACTAATATGTATAAGTACATGCATCCCAAACCCTAACGGATTCCCTTACCATATCAAATGGAATGAGGTCAATGGCTTGACGGATTATATATCTAATTTATGTTTAGTCGCAGATACGGAATCAAATGTTGTTCTGACGGTGCTTAAATAGACAGA
>JAJJWW010008262.1:0-13416 GCA_023531295.1 Papaver armeniacum | reverse complement strand
ATATGTTGTAATAATCTTAGTGTCCGGATGCAGTATTATTACAACTAATCATTGGCTTTAAATACCTGGCTTGATTGGGGTATACCCAAACTAATTGGGGTATACCCAAACTAATTGGAAATGTGCCCTTACTAAGGGGAGGCCAAAACGTGATAAAGTTACTTTAATACCCTTACACTAATTAACCTAAAACTAAACCCTAAACTTAAAAACTAAAAACTGATTAATCTTCCTCTAATTCTTCTTCTCTAAACCCTCTCCTCTTCTCTTTCATTCCAAAAACCTAAAATCAACCAAAATTTTCAATTTTGATTTTCTACAAAAATGGTTGATTCTAAACGATCTAGTTGACGAGAGATTCAATCGGTAACATGAAAAGATCCAAATCGTAGGGAAAAGGTAAGGGGAAAGGTTGGAACGAGGTAAACCCAAGAATGCAATCCTTGAAGATGCCGGAAAAGAAACCTCTAAAGGCTAAAAAGAAGATTGTAAGTGATTTATAAACTCAAACCATTATTGTTTTGTTGTATATGATTGTTAGATTAGGTTAAATCGAAAATTATGATTTTCGAATTTTTTTGGCCGGGAAGGTCGATAGTTGAACAACACGCTGATCATTGGTATTTTCAAAGAGCCGAGGTCTCGGATGAATAACATGCCGATTTTCATCAGCCACGGCTAATGTCGGGATTATGCCTGTGGCCGACAGGTATAATAACCTACAATGCATTATATTTGCCTGGCGTGGTTTTTGACTTGTAGCATGCCGACGTTAGGCATCGTAAAACCTTAATTTCCTAAGTTATTATCGGCATCTTTCATAAATAAACTATTCCTATGGTTTATTCGTGGCAGTAGTTGGTTAAAACCTTCCCGATCACCGTAGCCTGGCAAAAGTGTTTAGTTTATCTGGACTTAGCCAAATGAAGAAGATCAACAAAGTGTTGTGTTGTTTGTTTTCATATATCTTATTTGTGCATCGTTTAGGTTCCCAGAGAAACAAGAAGATCTACCTTGTCTTGTTAACAATGCAGGAAGAGCTATTTGAATATTTGGACACAATTTATCCTAATTTTTGTCCTAAAGATGAAACCAAGAGAATTGCCCGTTTAGAAAGTTATGTTTGATGGTAAGGAAAATCTGAAGAATTTCTAAGGTTTATGAACATCCTAGCAATCCTGAACTATGAAGAATGCACATCATCGGGGGAGGAAGAAGAGAGGTTGATCCAAGAACTTTTTCGGGCATGCTACTTTTTCCGGGAGGGAACCCCCTATTACAATGAGGATGGTGACTACATAGGTCCAAAGGAGGGAAGGGAAACCAAAAGCCGATGCCGTGAAAAGCTAGTGATGGGGAGGAAGATAACAACAATGAGAAGGATCCTTGAAATTCTTAAAGTTTATTATGTTTACTTGCTTTAAAACTTTATTGTGGTTTTGAACTATTACATTATGTTTTGAACTCTTAGATTGTGGTTTTAGACTTGTTAAACTTATTTTAATTTTCGCTTTAGTTGCTTTAGAAGTTATTATTTTGTTTATGCCGTTTTAGACAAGTACTTGAGCTTCAGATGGTATGAAATCTACACCTTGTAGACCTAATGTTAGTTGCACCTTTTAGGTACAAAGTACAACCCATTGAATGCTCAACGGCTAGAAATATCAAAATCAAGATATTAGGTATGTTGTTATTATATAAAAGCATTTCAACTTCATCTTTCAACCTGCATAAAGAATGGAAGTTTCACCAACAAACATTGTAGTCTTTTGTAATACTAAGTGGTCATTTTGCAAACGATCCCTTTCAAGGAAGCAAATGCACTATTGAAGGTTGTAAGGGATTCTTATTTCATTAAAGCTGCGAATAGGAGGTGTATATCATCGTATGTGAAAATACACTTGTTGTAGGTTTTTCTATTGGATAGATGAGCGTGTTGTCTCCGTATGAAGATGAAGTTGCTAAATCAACCTTCTACCATGCACGAGATCCATGTTGCGACGGTAGGATTAAGCTAATTACCTCTCCAAGAAATTGTGACGGAAAAGATACTATCTATGTCCCAAATGTGTTAGGGTTAAGTTTTTAACGCTTGTATGCTTTAATTAAGGTTTGTATCCGATGTATAGTGGGCATTGTCCTAAATTAGAAGCTTGACTACGCCCTCATAGTCGGCATTATCCTATATTAAAAGCTTTAAGACGGTTGTTTAGCCTCGGCATGGATATTATAATACATCTTACCTAGGCTTTATAGAAAATAACATTCATGAACAATTTTGAGGAGTTCTTGGCGACATGGTTCTCCACAATAACAATGTTCTACAACAATAAACAAGAACCCTGGCAAAACCAGGAACTTGCCGGCTTGATAGAAAAAATATTATTCTATGCTTGAGTTAGTCCACGCAAACCGCATGTTTCGGTGCAAATGCTATAGATAGTCCCTCACTAAAAAAATGTACCACGCAATTCCAAGTATCCGCCAATAGATGGCCACACTCCGCATTCTCAACCAATGCTCCCATTTGATCGGTGCATTTCCCTCCGGGCCTTTAACACTAGTTAGCAAACCTTTGAAAGTTGCTTATTTCTCCTCCATGGAACCTTCTAACATCATTGAGATATGGAACTCCTTGTCGTTTTCTAGTCGAGCGGCCATCTTCTTTCTAATGTATTGGCATTGGGTGAGATTCTCTTCAACCGCTCCACTTAGGTGTCCCAATTGTTGCGAGATAACATGAAACCCACAATTTCCATCTTTCTAACATCGCTTTACCAATCACGAAATCTTGAATAATTGGAGGAGTTGATTGTGATACTTTTGCAACACCGGTTGTACTACCTTCTTTAGACGACCTTTTTCTTCGCAACATCTCCTTGGCTTGCTTGGCTCTCAAGAGGTAGAGTTCCATTTGTATTCAAGTTAGAGACGGTTGGTGTAGTTAAATCCTTCTTTGGCCGACCCCTTTTCTTTCCAACAAATTCCACGCTTGCTTGACTCTCAAGAGGTAGAGTGCCATTTGTATTGAAGTTAGAGACCGTTGGTGTAGTTGAATCCTTCCTTGACGACCTCTTTTCTTTTTAGCGGGCTCCTCCTCAGATTGCGCCTCGATAAACATGTCCGGATGGATCGCACTTTGTACTCAAATGTTCTTTAATGTTTTCCCTTTTGGATTGATCACTATTTCTACTTAAAAACTCTTTGATTTGTTCTCCTTCGGATTGATCTTGATCGCAATTTGTACTCAAAAAACTCTTTGATTTGTTCTCTTTCTTCCGCCTCGTCTTTTTTGGTAGTTGGTCTACCATTAGGATCTTGTTTCACGGTTCTTCAAGTTCTTCCATAAAAGGGTAAACTATCGGCATCAACTTGTGCTTCATAGTTTGTTTGTCCAACCTATTCAACTTGGGGTTCTTTTCGAGGATTATTCTCCCAAGTTCCATGTCGCCAAACTCTTCACCGGATCTTCTCTTGAGCCGGTTTGAAAGATAATTGCTTCCAATAAGAATCGATATCATCAAGAGGAATGTGAGTTTTATACCTACCAAGCATATGACGACATGGAAGTCCGATAGCCTTCATTATCCTACACTTACAAGGAGTGTTCGGGTCATCATACTTTTTATACTTTTTAAACAATGCGAGATGTTTCATCATGAAACGTATTGCCTAATGCGAGACGTTTCTATGTATACCAACAAGCAACCAATCATCCTCCTTAAACTCCTTCAACTTCCTAAGCTACTTTCTTGAATTGTTTTTTTATCTTGTCGATATCATTATTAGTGTACTCATGGATAGCATGTTGCACCGTCACAATCCCATTTTGACTCGTGAAAAGTAGACCTTTTAGTCTCCCATGAGCTTGCTCTACCATACTTGTGGATTCAAGTTTGAAATGTTTATAGTCGTAAGTATAAGCATACACAAACCTCTCTTTGTGTGGCCTCAACCATTGTTTCTTGCAATATTCCACTACTTTGGGGTAATTAGTCCCCCAATCATCCTCGAAATCCTTCAAGTTTAACTCATATCTTCCCACACTCATCGACCAAACCACCTTATCCCACGCTTTCATGAATAACCCAAACTTAATCTCACCTTCTTTCCATTCTTTGTCTTCTTTCTCTTTCTCCTTCTCTAGCTCCTCTTTAGTTAGTTTGCTAAGACGTTCATCTTCCTCTTTTTCACGTTTAGTTCCTTTCTTTGCTTTCGGTTTTTGGATATGACTTCTACAATTCTTTCTAAGATTGCATTGTATATGCCAAGTGCAAAGGAAATTTTGTGCATTGGGAAAGACTATCCTCACTAGGCGTTCATTATTGCTTGCTCATTGCTCTATGACTATAACCCCGGAGTTTCGTCTTCGTGGTAGAAGCTTCAAAGTTTCCAATGCCCAAATATAACTATCATCCTTCTCACGATCCATAAAACACCATGCCACCGTGAACGATTGCTTATCCGAGGTTTGTCCTACAATGTTCAACAAAGGCATGTTGTACCTATTCGTCTTATAAGTACAATCCATGAACAAAACTTGGTAAAAGCAACGCGCCAATTGAATCATATCGGGATGCGCAAGAAAAATACGATCCACCTTCCTCCGATGACTCATGGTGTCTCACCGTGTAGTTGTATTTGTGTATTAACCATTGTGATTCTTCCATCACCTTTCTTCCATCCCATTCAATTCTTTTAATAGTTGCCTTGGCCGCATAAATTGTAGACAATGAAGAGAGGTTATGGGTCGTCCTCTTGAACTTACTTAGAGCTTACTTGGTTTAATTCCCCAACTTGTTCTTACTTGTTCGAACTCGTGCGGTTTCAACTTGGCAACTTGACAATGCCCAACAAGAGTTTCCGATCTTTATGGTTATGCCAACCAACATCAACTCTACTCATTCTCCACATGTGATCGGTGTGTCTCGCTCCTCCAAAAAAAAATATCTTGAATGGGCATCCACACTTCTTTGACTTCGTCTTGTACACCCTAGTCGTCTTCTTATCATACACATAACCCTTACTCTTGTGACTTTCCTCCCAAGAACCCATAACACCCGCATACCATTTCAAACCGCGTAGATTTTTGTTGGGTGTTTTTCACTAGAACGCACATCTTCTCTTTGGCTTTCTCAACAATCCAATTGATCGCGCTGCCTTTTTCCTTCCATTCCAAATCATTAGCATAATGTGAGGAAGTATCGGGACCCTAATTTTCTGAGCTTGAGGCCGATCCGCCATAGGTACCAATGCCACACCTACAAAACATCAAAAGTTTAGTTGATGTATATTACCACCATGTCGGCATGGTCGACATATAAAACAATGCCTAGAAAAGGCCTAACGTAATAGAATATAAACATTGCCGACATGGAAACAGCTTAGAAGGTGTATGAAAACATGAAAATGCTTCTACGTAAGCATTTTCAAGTAAAGGCTCTTGTGTTTCAAAAAAATGAAAGTAGGCAAGGTTCAAATTTTCTACATTGCGGCGTGTGGTACTGCTCATGAAAGTCGGCACGTTGTTCAAAGTAGAACAACGCCGGCTTTTATGGCCATGATCGACAAGCGTCGACCTTGCCAACCCCGTACATGCCAGAAAAAAAAAAAACAAAATCGATCATTTGCATGGAAAAATCACAATCTTCACCACGTAGGTTGTCTACCTGATTACTTGTAGCTCCATTCTCTTCTTCCTGGTCATTGGATTCTTCGTTTGGCTCAACATATTCATCACTTCCATACCCATCATGAGTTCGAGGAAAATAAAAGTGAGGGTCATGCATGTAATCCATTCGATCATGGTCTCGTGATCATCATACAAGTACTCATCTGTAGGAGGAAAGTTAAAGACTCCCCCACTTCAAAATCAGGATTAGAATCACTCATCTCACTCATATCACAAATTTCACAAAAGTCCTAACTTCCCCCCCCCAAAAAAAAAAAAAAAATCTCCTCTACTCCTTCATACTAATTCTTCTTTAAATGATTTCTAAAACTCAACTTATAGCTAAATCAACTAACTAATCTAACTAATTTAACTAATTTAATCATTTTAGTTAAATTAGAGTTAATCATTGTGGGGGCATTTTAGCCATTTACAAAAATATAGGTTAAGGGGTGGCTTGGTTTTACTTCAAAATGACCCTATTTTGTCTTATTGGGTATACCCCAATTAGTTTGGGTATACCCCAATCTCGCCAGGTTTAAATACTGTGTGAATTTTTTTTTTTATGCCAAATAACTGATAGATTATTGAGATAAAACAGGTATATTGTCTGCTAATAAGGACCTTTCAATAATACTAGGAAGTTGATCAAACCATATCCTAGTGACTCTATTTTTCCTGCTGAATTTTGCTAGTTTATCAGCGGGTTTATTACAAGTTCTAGGAATAAAACGACACTCCCAATGTGGGATACTTCTAAGACTATCTATGGCATCGAGCAGAATGTCTTCACTTTCCCAAGCTATTACTGGCGCCTGCTTACTGATGTAGCTTTCAATCCCTTTTAGGTCGGGCCTCCAAAATTACATGTGTATTGTAACTCTTTGCTCCATTTAGCAGCTTCAAAAAATGCCAAACATTCCTCTTGTTATGAATCTTTCACTCCTGCATAGCACTTTGCATAGCTTCCTCTCCATTGCCCTGAAAAATCACGTAATATGAGAGCAATACCTGTTAGTTCAGCGGTTGCATCATAAGAGGCATCACGGTTTATAGTAAAAAAAGGAAATGCAGGTGGACTCCAATGTCTATGGGTTGTATTATGATGCATAGCTGGAGTTTTCAGTCTCTGCTTTTCATTTAGACTTTCTATATAGGTAGCAAAGCTCATTGCTCTGCTAGCTACTGTTTGAGGATTGGCTTGCTTGTGTTGAAATTGTACTTCACATCTTTCTGTCCAGATTGTCCATGAGACTATCATAACCAAATTCAGCCATTTAGACTATGAGTTATCCCGTTTGGTGATTGAATCCAAGCCTAAAGAGTGTATCTATATCGTTGGCGACTTCGTCAACCTCAAACCACCGTGTATGAGCATCCTGGACAACCCCTGAGAAAGGGCATGTAAATAAGACATGTAAAAGATCCTCATCGTGTTGTTTACAGGTAGAGAGGACAGGTTCTATTGATGTAGTTGCATGATCCGGAGAGTCTTTCATTTGTTTGTAGTATGTCGAAAGGCATTTCCACCGTAAAATGTTTGAATCTAGGCCATGTGTTGATATCCCATAAGTCCTTCCAATTTGTATCTGTAGTCAATTTTCATCGAAACTTCAGTATTACCCAGACTAATCTCATGGAGTTTGTTGTACGCAAATTTGAGTGTGAAGTCTCCATTTTTCGTCAGATTCCATATAAGTTTGTCTGCAACAGCTACTGGTACTCTCATTCTCAGAATAAGGTTGGCAGTATCAGCTTCGAAAAGTTATTGCACAATGGTAACGTTCCACTGTTTACCATTCTCAGTTAGCAGCTCTTTAACCCATATAAAATCTTCACTATTTTGTGCACCTTGCTTAGGGGTTGGAGGTTTTGTCATGCCAGTAATCCAGTTATCTAACCATATCTTAATTTTGTCTCCTTTACCAAATTTCCAACGACTGTGAGACTTAATAAAAGAGATTTGTTTTTGTACTCCCTTTCAGGCCCAAGAACAATTTGGTTTAGGAATGGCATGAATCATACTGGTGCTTGGAAAATATTTGGCCTGCAAAGCTTTAACCATGGTTCATCTGGATTGTTGCATATTCTCCAGGCTGCTCTTATGAGAAGAGCTTTGTTGAGAATCTTTAAATCTCTAAAAGCATGACACGGAGCGCCATTAAGAAGGATGGAAATCTGTGTAGTACTTATACACTGCATGATTAAATGGCACCATTCCTGGCTAAAGCCCATTTGCTCCATAACATTCATGAGAAAAGACCACTCGATTCTGTCGAAAGCTTTCGACATATCGAGCTTTAAAGCCAAAGATTTGGAAGTCTCCTTTTTATTATTCATTGTGTGCACTATCTCTTGAGCTAGATGAATATTATCCGATATTTGTCTTCCAGGGACATATGTTGCTTGAAGGGGAGAAATGATTTTATTCATAACTTTCTTCATTCTTGACGCCAGTATCTTTGATATCAACTTGTAAGATGTATTACAAAGAGCAATTGGACGCAAATCAGATGGGAACTGCTTGTTCTTTGTTTTGGAATGAGAGTGACATTGGTGGCATTCAAGCTTTTGAGAATATACCTGTTCTAAAGAACTGTTTTACCATTTCTATCATATCACCGCCCCAACATCCTGCCAGATTTAAAAAAACCAGGTGGAAATCCATCCGGCCCTGGTGCTTTCCAAGGCTTCATGTCCTTTAGAGCTTTAAGAATTTCAGCATTATCTGGGATACGAGTTAAATCCATATTATCTGGTGCTGTAATTACTTTCGGATACATTGAAGGATAAACTCATTTCTTGCAGGTGAAGTAGTGGTATGCAAGGAGTCAGAATGGTTAACCAAGAATTGTTCAAGTTCGGCTCTTGTGGTGCACCAATTCCCATTATTGTCTTTAAGTATGCAGCAATATTATTTCGGATCGTCTTATGTTAGCATTTGTGTGGTGGTATTTGGTGTTTCTATCCATTTCAAGGTAGTATTCATCTCTAGCTTTTTGCCCCCATAACTCGCTTTGAATTTGATGCCAATGCTCTATTTGGTTCTCCACTTGAATTATTTTATTGTTGGTATCATGGCTTGGAACTTCTTGCTGCACTGCCTCCAATTGTTGATGAAGTAAATAGATATTACTTTGGATATCTCCAAATTTTTGTCTATTCCATTTCAAAACATGTTTTCTTGTAGTGACCAGCTTATAATAAACTTGATACGCATATGACCCATTTACTGGTTTTTCCCATGCAGCTGCGACTTTTGTCTTTATACTTTCATCCTTCTCATAGCATTGAAAATATTTCCAGTTTCTTCTATTATCTCCATTAGAAGATGATGTCTCCAGCATGATTGGGCAATGGTCTGATCCCAATTGTGGGAGGTGAAAAAGTTTTGCATCTGGAAAATGGATCATCTAGTCCCCATTTACAAGAGCTCTGTCAATCCTCGATCTTCTTACTCCGGTGCCATGAACATTACTGGACCATGTAAAAGATTTACCCACATAGCCAAGATCATCTAGACCCGCTTCATAGATTAATTTTACATATGGTGCATCTCTTGAGGAAGTAGTTACAGATTTAGAAGTATGAGAAGTACTTGAGAAATTGTTGGAGATTCTTGCTTTGTCTTCATTATTAAATACCAAATTTAAGTTGCCAATAATCACCCATGGATGTTGAATATATTGGCTTTGATCCTTGATATAATTCCACTGTATCTCCTTTTTATTGGGATATGAAGAACCATACATGCATGTTAATAAATACTCTGGTTTCGATGGGTCATCCTGCACAACACAGTTAATAATCCAAGACTCTACATGCATGATTTTAAAACTAAAACCATCTTTCCATAGGAGTATTAATCCTCCCAGACCAACAGAAGAAATAAGTTTATTGTTAGGATATTTGTAAGGTCTAATCAATTTCATCATTTTATCCTCACCTATTTTGGCCTCCGAAATGAATATAATATATGGGTTATAACGGTGCACTAAATCTTTAAGATGGTCTCTAGTGGTCTTACTAGTGAACCCTTGACAATTCCATGCAAGAACTCTCATGATTGTAGCAGTTGAAACAAACTTAACAGGAAAAATTATGCAGCTATGTTCTATGACTATATGACTACTATTATCAATAACCAATAAAGCAAAAACAAAATTCGGGATAAGATAGAGGAGATTAATCACCTCAATTGCATGACCCTCTTGATTTTGCATGGCATCGCCTATTGTGTTTTCATTTCCAAGATATCATTAGTAGATAACTCAACTACATCCATACGTTCAAGATGAGTGTTCATTAAACCATCATCACTTACGACCCTCCATGAGCAAAGAAGAATAGGGCCCCAATCAAGGATTTGACCCATTGGTTTGTATGACTTGGTTTCTAGCTCTTTTGGTGGTTCTATTTTCCTCAGCTTCATCTGCTATGATAGTTTCTTTGTCAACCTGAACAAAGTCATCATCCATATCTTCCTTGTCTTCAATCTGCTTTTCTGCAGATTCTTCCTAGGCTAGACAAAGGCGCTTCATATTCTTCCGCCATGGCGCTTTCCTTCAACCTGCTCAAATACTTCCTTACACATCTCTTCATTATGATCAATGGTATAACAATCCTCACAAAGACTATGAGGTTGCTTTACCCAATGATATCTTATCCAGACAGGTTCTCATGAGTTAGAGTTCCACCATTCTCCTCTTTTAAGAGGCTTCTTCGAATCTATCTCCACACGTGCATGATCATGTTCCCGCATCGTGGCCTCAGCTTTTCTGGTTCATGAGATTTTTTTCCCAAGATCTTCTATGGCCTCAGTTACCACAACAACATGATGATGTTCTAATAGTAAACCCTTGAATTGAACATTCCAGGCTTGCTTTGAAAACACATAGTCTTTGTAGGATATTTTTGTTGTGTATTCCTGCATCGCAAGTAGGCTCTTTTGTACATTCCATGGTATCTTTTTACGACATCCTTCATATATTTCTGTGAGTTAAATTTGAAAACAAAAAGATATTTTCCTACTACCTTCATGATCGCTGTCGTATGCGTCAAAAATAATTTCACTTTCCTAAAGTATATGATAAGAAAGAGTTCGTTTCCACAAAGAGGCAATTGAAGTTATTACGTCCAATTTCCTAAAAGTACCAAATTGGGGGATTTCTGATTTTTATGTAAGCAAAAGAAGTAAATTAAAAAAAAAGTAAATTGTAGAAAGTAATCAATAGAGAAAGATATTGGTCAAGGAATTCACCTTCAATCTTAGACATGTGCTTGCATATATGATTAGAATTACAATTTAATCTCTTTATTATCAAAAGCCTAGAGAATCAAGAGAGCAAGATAATCTATTAATTTCCTAAGTTCATCAACACACACATTAGAGTTGCGTATGTGAATTCTACCTAAAGAATAACCTAACGCCTTGCGCTAATTAAGTTCAATTCCTAGGAGCATTAAGTTTCAGAAATATGCTAATCAATGCAATTGTCATACATTGCGCATAACAATTCGGACAATGGTCAAACTCTACATATGATTATGAGAGTGTATCACTACAAACCGTAAACATATTATGCTACTTGTATTCAGTGGTTATCGCCGATGAAAACCATAAAATAGCTATGGAAAAGGATGCAAGTTGAATTGATTGGCCACTCAACTAAACAAACATCTAATCCTATCACAATACATCAATCATGTGATATTAAAACAGTAGAGATGTGAACGATAATCAAGAGAGAAAACTAATACATAAATCAAACACAAGTTTTAGAAATAGGACTACATCCTTAACCAATAATATTAAATTAGCTACTCATAGCTATAGAGTTCATCACAAATAATATGAATTGAATAAAGAAGAAGATGAACAAAAGCAAACCCTAGTAGCGTAAACAAAAGCGGCTCTCTCCTTTGCTTCCAAGAATAATCCCTCCTCACTTGAGTCATGCTCCATCCTCTACAGCTTCCTGGGCCATCTTTTTCTTCCCCGAATTGCAACAACCACCTGCGCAGCCTCGCCAGACTCACAACCACATACATCCCACCGCAAGAATACAACCATTGCCCCCGTATTCATCCATTCCACCTTGTCCTGATCTAAAACTTCAAACCCATCATAACACCAGCTGCAACTGCCACTGCATCTTCTTGAGCTTCTCTTGTAATCCTGGCTGAGACACCAAATTCGATGCAACCCCAACTCTAAGTACCAACACCAGCTACCACCATCTGCAATTGCTTATCACTGTCGAATTCCTAATGCCAGCAAACCTTGCCTGTCTCAGTTCATCTCTGTCAACACCATCTTCTCTTCTTGACCTGATTAATCTCCATTAACTTTCACCCATTCCTCCATCTGAGTTGTCGACCTAAACCAAATTACAAAGAGAGACCCATTTCGGTTCATGCTTGCACAACCATTACAGATTACCAAAACCACCGTGCAACCCGCACTAGAGCTAACACCACCGAATTGAGCAATTTCTCCGCAATTTAGCTCACCACCCAACTCATCTCTTGACCGCAATTCTTCTCTGCAATCAGTTAACTCCAAACATCTCTGCAGTTCTTGCTCAATTCTCAAGCACTCAGCTGCAGCTGCAATACATTTCTGCAACACAGCCAAGCTGCCAACCATTCCCTTTTTTTTTATGTAGCTCTATTCCAAGCCATATCAGTACATGCCTGCACAATTAACACATACCCAATAGCAACACAAGCTCAAACCATTCTCTCCATTGATGCTTTAATCAATAACACCATCTCTTGTTCTTCTTGTTACAATCTCAGCTTCTAATCTTCAATTCAGACCTTCAGATCTTGGTTTCTGCAATCAAACCACCAGATCAATTGCTTCACAACTCCAGGCACATCTCAGATTCAAATCTTCATACTTATACCACAAATTCCACAGTTCAGATCAAGCTCCCTGCAATAGCTGCTTGCAATAAACAACAAACCACCATTACCTCAAATTGAAGCATTTGCAATTGCATCTCTCTTGTTCTTCAACATCTCGCCAAAACCCATCTCAATTCCACCATCTATTGCCCGTATCTCATTATGAACCATTCCTTTAATCGTTCAACAAAATTCCGTAAACCCTAGTTTCAATTTCTTCCATTTTCTTCTCTCTCGCTCATCCCCCATATCAATAAGCAGCTTAACCCAAATCTCCAATCACTAATTTCAACGAAGCAAGTTGTGTTCTTCCCTATATCTTCTCAAAGCTCGAACCCTAAATCGTCCGATTCTTCTCTAGAACCCTAACTCTCATTTCAAGAAAGAAACTCTCGAATCGAGCTTAATCTTCGATGAGCGTAAGCTACATCTCCTCCATCATCACTCAAATCCTCTTAACATCTCCTTCCTTGTCACTGAAATCTAATGATTCTCGTAACCACTTTAATGTGCAGCCATCTCCCTTTCTTTCCTCTCTCAATTTCAAAGGTGAGTGTAATGAATAAAAGAAAACTCCCGATCCAATTCCAAAGAGTGAACTAGGAATATCTAGGGCACCCAGACTCGGATAAGGGCTACCATGAAGTTGTTTGGCTTGTCGATTTTAGAGTACCTTGACTAGTTCTCTGCTCACTCATCGCTTCTACGAGGTCGAGTTTAATTCCCGCATAACTCTTGCACCACCTAGCCTCGCTCCAAACATCGCATGTGAATTGAGCTTTTCGCTCCAAATGGCTAATTTCTCCTTCTTTGGCCTCAAATGACTCCATTGC
>JAJJWW010008260.1:0-98443 GCA_023531295.1 Papaver armeniacum | reverse complement strand
CGAGGATATTAGAGAAGTCACCAATATTTCTCAAATCGACACGATATATGCTTACAACGATATGGAAATAACACCATTTGGAAAATCATCACTCACATCAACGTGAGCGTAGGTTCTTTAAAAAACATGCCAAACTTCTTTGTGGAAATGAAGTATGAAACTTTGAATGAAGGTAAGCGAAAACTTATTCACTATCAAATTTTAAACAAATGAGGAGTGAAATGGGTTTTATCCGGGTCTCCTTGGTGTTTGGATGGTTTTCTATGGATCATTAAACCATGGAATCCTACTCAAAATTATCATGATCTCAAGTTTGACTAGCAACGAGCTATGGATCATATTTAAAGAACTTCCACAAGAGTTTCTTAATGTTCAAGTAGTTAAGGAGATGGGAAAATATTAGGAAGGTCTTAGAGCTTGACCCCGGAGACGCTAATCCAAAGGGATTCAAATGATGTTAGTGGTCTCATGGAGTTGAGATTAAGAAGCCACTTGTAAGAGGATTCTTGAGCCAAAATGCACTGATT
Organism: Papaver armeniacum; assembly: GCA_023531295.1. Taxonomy (NCBI): domain Eukaryota; kingdom Viridiplantae; phylum Streptophyta; class Magnoliopsida; order Ranunculales; family Papaveraceae; genus Papaver; species Papaver armeniacum. The sequence continues at coordinate 97,916 of JAJJWW010008260.1, read as the reverse complement.
GTACTCGATGGATACCATTTTATTATCGAAACAACCACATCAGCTTTGTCCTTGCTTCATTATTAATCATGATGATGATGATTGCAAAGATAAGGAAAAGATGTAAGAGACCTATCCAAGAAGTTGTCTGGTTCTTAGACAAGATTCCTTATAGCATGCATGACTAGAAATGAGTTCTGGAATTTTAATGAAGTTCCAACTAGAAATTTCTCCGAAAGTGAATAAGAAGAGTAGAAAAGAAAATACGGTTCTCTTTGTCGGACTCCGAGGATGGACATTACCGGCAACTCTATTTACAGAGACAATATCCAAGTGAGGAAAGTTTATATGCAAATTTTGTTAGAGATGAAGGTCAAAGCAGCAGGGAGGTACTATAAGAAGATTTAAAAGAACCAAGGACAATTAATACTCTAGAGTTAACTCAAACCGATGCATACCGATTTGGATAAAAGATATTTGAGTCATCAAAGAAATAGATAATACTTATCGATGAACATGCAAGAAAATGGAGACTGAAAAGCGCATTATCAACTACCAAGAGTCGAATGCATAGAAAATTTTCTCTCTTTTCATTTAAAGTTTTTTTTAATTTGATCTTTGATAGCATTCCCAGCTTCTTTTCATTCCCATTTTAATTGCAAAATGAAAATCCCGGCTTGGAGTATACATGGACTAAGTAACAAATTATCTAGAGACCATCTAACGAAAACAATGGAAACTCCGGTTTGTATTTTCAACTACAACCATGATATCATCTTCATCTCTCAAACCAAACAAATAGTTAAAAAGCTTCTTTACGCTAAAACAAATGAGATATCCTAATGTTTGGTGCAATGAAGATAGAAACAGCAGTAGGAGGTTTAGCTTTACTATGGAAAGATGGGTTGAGTTAGAGTTCATTCATTCTTCTACATATATGATAAACTTGATCATGAAAAATAGTGCTTCTAATACTTAATGGTTTCTAACTTGTATATATAGTTGTTCTTATGATCATGATAGACAGGAACAATGGGGTTTTATAAATGAGTTGAGGAAAAATATGAATGTTCCATGGGTTATCATAGGATACTTTAACTCCACCCTTCACAAACTTGTGAAAGACAAAAGCTACTCAATAAATCCCACCCAATTGTAATAAATATTGTTGCTTCATTGGGTCTATTGGATATTCCATATACTTGGTGTCCATTCACATGGTCCAATCATATAAATCAATTAAACCAAGCCAGAACAAGGTTGGATAGAATAGTCTTCTTTACATCTTGGATGCAACTATTTCCTGATGTTATTCTAAAAAATATCATACCTTCAAGTTCAGATCATGCACCAATTCTCTTAAACACCAACCTGGAATGAGAACCTAAATAAACCTTACGTATTCTATGAGCACCGGTTATCAAATAACACTTGTAAGGAAGAAATCAAAAGGAACTTGAAATGTAAGGAGATGGGTACTATGAGCTTTCAAATTCACAAACATGTTAACGTAGCGGAAGCGTAATAATTTGGATCAAGGATCCAAAAGATAGTGAAAACTAGTGTGAAATCAATAGATTCACAAAAGCTATAAGAAAACTAGAGAACAATAACTAAATAAAATATCTTTGATAAATCAAATAAGATAATAATGTGAATGTGTAGGAATTCTACAATGCTAAGCCTTCTTATATAGGCTTCACTATTTCCTAAAAGTAGTATAACTAGAAAAAAGAAATCATACTAAACTAGGAAACTTAATAAGTTCTAGAATAGTTCTAAAATAGGGAAAACGTAATTTAAGAAGTAATACTAAAAATATAATAAGGTTTGACTCTCATGTTCAAACATCAGGGGTGACTTGGTCTAGATGTCCTACATCAGCCCCCTGAAAAGAACTCGACCACGAGTTCAAAGTGTTGGAAGAGAAACTTCATCGCTGAAAGTAAGGAAAGATATCCTTAACGTTGAATGTAGACGGATGTTCATACTAGTTGGGAGGTCGACAACATATGCATTGTCGCCGATCTTTCTCGCATGTTGATAGGGCCAATCTTCTTGTACTTCATCTTGTTGTAAGTACCCGTAGGAAAACGATCCTTGATTAAGTACACCATAACTCAGATCACCAACTTCATAAGATCAAAACGACGCGCCGACGATCGACATCTAGCTTGTACTTGGAATTAGCAGCTTCCAAATTTTTCTTTACCTTATCATGTAGGACTTGTAGAGACTCAATCATGTAATCAGCTGCAACATTGGAACTAGGAATGGATGGTAAAGAGATAAGATCCAATGTGTGGTTAGGAACCTTGGAGTAAACAATTTGAAAAGGTGCATAACCTGTAGACTGATTAGGATCTGAATTGTAGGAAAACTCGGCTTGAGCAAGATATAAATCCCATTGTCGAGGCTTGTCTCCGGATAAACAACGAATAAGATTCTCTAATGATCGGTTCACTACTTCAGTTTTCCCATCTGTTTAAGGGTGAGCTGCGCTACTAAACTGCAGTTTGGTTTGGAGACGAGTCCAAAGTGTCTTCCAAAACCAACTTAAGAACTTAGTGTCTCGATCAGAAGTAATGGTCTTGGGAATTCCATGCAAACGGACTATCTCACTTTAAGAAAAGATTTGATGTGGTTACAACATCCATAGTCTTCTTGCAAGGAATAAAGTGTGCCATTTTGAAAAGCGATCAACAACCACAAAAACCGAATCATGAGCTCTTTGGGTTCTTGGTAAACCTAGAACAAAATCCATTGATATATCTTCCCAAGGAGCATCCGGAATCGGGAGAGGAATGTATAACCCAAGATTTTGTGCATGACCTTTACTTCGGCCTGACAAAACCATACAACGTCGTACAAAATCATGGACATCCTTTTGAGAGAATTCCAAAAGTAACGAGTTTCCACAAGAGAAATAGTCTTATCTCGCCCGAAATGACCAGAAAGACCAGTACTATGTAACTCCTTAATAAGGTGTTCACGAATGGAACCATCGGGAATGCATAAACGACTACCTTTAAAAAGAAACCCATTATGTATAGCAAAATCAATGCACCTTGTTATGCGGAGTAACATTTCTTTACATAGTAAGGAAAAGTCTGATCGTTAGGATATAACTCTTTAAGGAAGTCAAAAGCAACCACTTCAAAGACGGATAGTAATAAGGAGTAAGTCACGCACCGTCATTTGTGAAACGGCTTTTAGTGCATCCGCAACCTTGTTGTTCAAACCGTTTTATGCCGAATAAAGAACGTATATTCTTGTAAAGCAGAGATCCAACTTGCATGCATTTTATTGATGGTGATTGATTCTCGTATATATTTGAGGGCTTGATGATCGGATACAAGACAAAATCCTTGTGTATTAAGTAATGTCTCCATTTTCGTAGTGCACGAATCACCACATAAAATTCTAACTCATAAGTAGACCACTTTTGTCGAGCTTCTGTAAGCTTTTCACTAAGAAATTCAATAGGTTTACCTTCTTGTGATAAAACAACACCAACTCCTAATATAGAAGCATCAAAATGTACCTCAAAAAGCTTGTTGAAATCGAATTAGTGCAAGGATAAGAGCGGAAGTAAGCCTTTCTTTGAGTAATTGAAAACTCAATTCACTTCATTTGTCCATACAAACCTTTATCCTTCCAACCTTCGCAATAGCTGCAATAGATCCGAAATCTCTTATAAATCGATGGTAAAAGGAAGCTAAACCATGAAAACTTCGAGCTTCCGAGGCTGTTTTAGGAGTAGGCCAATCACGAATAACTGCAATCTTTGAATTATCTACTTGAATACCATCAGCAGAAACAACGTAACCCAAAAACAGAACCTTTGAAGTGAAAAATTAACACTTTTTCAGATTGATAAATAACTCATTCTCCTTGAGAGCATTGAAAACATCCCTTTAAGTGAGAACGATGTTCCTCTTCAGATTTAGAATAGATAAGGATGTCATCGAAATAAACCACAACAAACTTACCAATGAAGGACTTTAAGACTTGATTCATAAGTCTCATGAATGTACTGAGTATTAGACAAACCAAATGGCATAACAAGCCACTCGAAGAGACCATCTTTTGTCTTAAATGCAAGCCTTCCATTCATCCCCAAGTCGACCTCGGATCCGATGATATCCACTTTTAAGATCAATCTTAGAAAATATTATGGAACCGGAGAGCATATCAAGCATATCGTCTAACTGGGATTGGGAAGCTATAGCGGATTGTGATCTTATTAACAACTCTACTATCAATACACATACGCCAAGTTCCATCTTTTTTAGGCACAAGAGGGCGGGAATAAAGACAAGGGCTCAAACTAGGTTGTATGAAACCTTTAGAAGCAATTCATCAACCTGTCCTCGAAGTATATCATGTTCCTTAGGGCTCATACGGTAGTGGGGAAGATTAGGTAGACTTGCACCAAGCGTGAGATCTATTTGGTGTTGAATATTTCTCATAGGAGGCAAAGACTCGGGCATATCGATGGTAAAACACATGCAAACTCATCTAATAAGGACCGCACTTGAGTAGGAATAGTTGTTTGATCCGGGGTAGAAGGTTGTACAACTAAAGCATAAATCATACCTGATTATCATGTTCAAAATAGGGTTCAAATGGAAGTTACAATGCCTTGTTCCGTTAGGACGAGTTTCAAAAAATTCCTAGTTTGTTAACCGAACTTCCTGTATGGAAGAACACGAAGAACACTTCGGTTCTATAGGATTCAAAACTAGGTCACCGAACTGCCAGTTTTGTTGGTTCGCAAAGAAGGCTAAAACTTTTTCTAACCGAACTTAACCAATTTTACAACAATTTTTTTCTCCAAATGTAACCGAACTGTGCTATTTTTCCCGCTATGTTGAGTTTTGATTTAACCGAACTAGGCCCACTCTGTTCGGTTGGTTCGCATAAAATTCTAAAACAATTTAGTAACCGAACTTTACCAAAATTACAAAAAAAAAAAAAAAAAAAAAATCCAGTGTAACCGAACTATGATGTTTTGCCCAATATGTTGAGTTTCAATTTAACCGAACTTGTCCAAATATGTTCGGTTTTTTCGCAAAAAACCTTGACAAACAGAACTTTTCAGCAGTTGCATACATGTGGAGTTCGGTTTTTTCGCAAAAAACCTTGACAAACCGAACTCTTCACTAATAGTGACCAATGTTGAGTTCGGTTTGTTCAAAAAAACTTATGTAACCGAACTATACCTGGAACACAAAATTAGAGTTGGCCTATTTTTCGTGAACTTTTGCTACTAACCAAACCTTACACTGAGAACCCTTATGTTGCATCTGATTTAGTGAATCATTTATCGGTTAAGCTAATATCTTTTGTTTTCTTGATTAGTGGCAGAGGCAAAAAATCAAACCAACCTTTACTGGAAGATCTGAGAACTCCCACTCCTCGGGGCAAGGTACGTTTTGGTGCCGATAAGCGTGGAACCAAAAATGCTAACTATGGAGGTGGATCATTACCGGGTGTTGTCATCCAAGATGCTGTCAATAGAGATAATGTTGACAATGTAATCCAACAAGTTAATGAAGAGATTGTGGAAGAGATGAACAACGAAGAACATAATCAAGGTGGAGAAGAGGAACTAGCTGAAGAAGAAGAAGGAAATGAGGATGACAATGATGACGGTGAAGAATATGAGCACGATGGAGATATGGATGGAGATAATGAAGATGACGAATCAGATGAGGACTCGGATGAAGAGAAAGAGGAACAAGTAGAAATAGTGGAAAAAAAAACTAGAAATACGCCGAAAAATCCTTGTGCTAGATATGCATACATTCCTGATGAAGATTTTTGTTTGCCGCCAAAGAAGCCAACTTATGGTACTCCAAGAGATGGAGGGGAGGTATTAATTGGCTACCAAAACTCATGGGCTGCCAAGATCTTTGCGACAAAGGTATTGAATCTTTTTTGTTTCAAGATTTCTCGATCATTTTATTATATTTTGATTTACTAACCGAATACAACTCTCAGAACTTCGAATTTTTGTGGTTTGTACAGTTCGGTTACATTAGATTTACGGAACCAACCGAACTTAAGGACAAACAAGTTCGGTTATATGTACAAATTTTTCATGCAACCGAACTCTGTAGTTCGGTTTGGTCGATGCCATTTCTGATGTAACCAAACTATCTATTTTGAAATTTGAATGACACAAATTTGAAGTAACGGCTATTTTTATAGCCGTCATACACCTCAAAGGTATAAATATGTGTCCCATCACTACACCATATCCTGTATTTTCCAACACATCAGTTTCGGAGGTGTGCAACAGATATTGGCGTTGCAACCGTGTGCAACGCCAATATCCGTTGGACACCAAAAAATACGTTGGTCATAACGGATAATATGAATTAGTTAAATAAAATTAACGGACCAACGCTTTGTCTAACGTTATAAAACGTTGTGCACAGCTTAGGCAAATATGTAATATCAGACAATTCCATGGGCTTTTAGTAGTCTCGTTTATTTAATCTCAATTTTTTTTTACTTATTATTTCTCTCTCTATTTCACCCAAAGTTTTATTCTCATCGTTTTTATTCTCTCTTCGTAACCAAAACCCTCGAAAAGCCTTACACCAAAATTTTAATCAAAACCCTTCTCTAACAATGAAACCTCGAATTTCAAGAATCGAAAGATATAAATCTCGATCTATTCTCAAAACCTAAAAATCTCGATCCTCTAGAACCTTAAAAAATTCCTAAACCTAGAATGCAAAATCAATTTTGTTAGTGAAATCAAAATCAATTCATCCGATAGTTGATTATCATCAGTATAAACCATTTTACTAGTACTGTTGTTTAATTTGAATTTGTTGACCTAATTCTGTGAAGTTCAAGTCTTATTGCATGTACAAATTTCGGTGATTTGAAGTTAGGGTTCTACTCTTCCGCTGTTTTTTTTTTTTTTTTTTGTTGTTGGTATTATGAAAAATTTAAGGCCTGGGTATGTTTTGCTTTCGCTTAGTCAACACATTTAGTTTTATTATTATGGGGTTATCAAATGTTTATTTGTGAGCTATTTTTAGGGTTAAATTGCTTTTTTAGTTTTCAATCTCTTGCTGCCTTGAAGCAGCATCAAAGGTCCTCATCTTTCTCTAGCATTTTTTATACTAGTCATTGTCAAATATGGACATTACTAAAGATTTGAAAGAGGCTAAAAAATAACTAGTTGCAATTTTAAAAGATGTCCCTGTATCAGAAGTTTTTCTTAAGGTATTCTAAGTTTGATCAGTTTTCCCTCCATGTGCTCTGACATCATATTCTATTTTTGTTGTCTTGGTTTTCAAACGTGCACTTTAGATGATATCTAGCATCTTATTTTATTCTTTGTTTGCCCCAGATTTAGTTTAACGGTGGTTCACGGATATAACTTTCTAATGTCTGATTACATATGTTCGTGTTAGCTAGGCACTAGCTGAATTCATTGATATGCTTGAACTGTATAGCATTATTATCATGATATTCCTCTATAGTGGTATGCCTTTTCAAACGACGTCATGTCATTAGTTAATTCGAGATATCTAGTGCCGCCTTTCAAAGGACCTCTCGACCTTTTCTTGTCGCCCGTTGTTTCACCCCGTGTTGTGCCATCTCTAGAGTTTCCTTCAACATTTGACTCATTACTTGTCTCGTTGTAAATAGTCTTCTACCGCAAAGATGGACTCCCGGCTTGAGATGATAGAATACTAAACCGATGAGGTGCAAACCCATACAATACTTGAAAGGGAGTTAGCTTTAGACTTGTGTGATATGAAGTGTTGTACCACCACTCAGAGAGTGAGAGCCATGTAACCCATTTTGATGGCCTAAAACTTGTCATACAACTTCGAGCTTCGAGGTCATTTTGAGTAGGCCAATCACGAATAGTCGCAATCTTTGAATTATCTACTTGAATACCATCACAGTGAAAACAACGTAACCCAAAAAGAACCTTTGAAGTGAAAAATTGACACTTCTTCGCATTGATAAATAACTCATTCTCCTTTGAGAGCATTGAAAACATCCCTTAAGTGAGAACGATGTTCCTCTTCGTATTTAGAATAGATAAGGATGTCATCGAAATAAACCACAACAAACTTACCAATGAAGGACTTTAAGACTTGATTCATAAGTCTCATGAATGTACTGAGTATTAGACAAACCAAATGGCATAACAAGCCACTCGAAGAGACCATCTTTTGTCTTAAATGCGCCTTTCATTCTTCCCCAAGTCGACCCGATCTCGATGATATCCACTTTTAAGATCAATCTTAGAAAATATTATGGAACCGAGAGCATATCAAGCATATCGCCTAACTGGGATTGGGAAGCTATAGCGGATTGTGATCTTATTAATGCTCTACTATCAATACACATACGCCAAGTTCCATCTTTTTTAGGCACAAGAAGGGCGGGAACAACACAAGGGCTCAAACTAGGTTGTATGAAACCTTTAGAAAGCAATTCATCAACCTCGTCTCTCGAAGTATATCATGTTCCTTAGGGCTCATACGGTAGTGGGGAAGATTAGGTAGACTTGCACCAGGGCGTGAGATCTATTTGGTGTTGAATATTTCTCATAGGAGGCAAAGACTCGGGCATATCGAGATGGTAAAACACATGCAAACTCATCTAATAAGGACTGCACTTGAGTAGGAATAGTTATCGGAAGGTCCGGGGTAGAAGGTTGTACAACTAAAGCATAAATCATACCTGATTATTGTGCATCTGCTAAGATATCCGTGGAAACCAGAATTGTAGTCTCTTCTTGTTGTAGACTTGGCTTAGGTTTCGCGTAATATGGTTGCAATGTGATTATGTTTCCATTGTACATGAATGAATACATATTAGCTTTACCTCTATAAGTGACATCCGCATCATAGAGCCATGGGCGTCCAAGTAATATGTGGCAAACAGTAATATCCACAACATCACAAACCACCGTCTCGTTATATGCTCCAATTTTTAACGACACAAAGCATTGAGAATCTATAGTCTTCTTGCTTTTATCATCAATCCATCCAATGGAGTATGGTTTAGGATGTGGATGAGTAGATAATTGCAGCTTATCCACCAATCTAGATGAAACAATATTTTGACAACTTCCACTGTCAATGATTACATCACATATCTTGTATTGCACACGACATTGAGTGCGGAATAGACGATTAAGAGTTGGATAATCAACACAAGGAATGGATAATAGATTTCGAACAACATAAGAGACATGATCTCTTTCATCTCCTTCCTCCGCATATGCTTGTATATCTGGGATATTTCCATGAACATCTTCACTCTCTTCCTCATACACAATAGACTCTTCTTCGGTCATCAATGTACGCCCACTTCTACATTGGTTTTATGTATAACCTGGTTGCTTACACTTATATCACTTGTTTTTAGTTTGGTATGCATAAGGGTTTTGAGGTTTTGTCGAATGAGTGGAGCATTACTAGGCTGGGGCGGAGGTGTTGGAGTCTTAGTGGTAGGTGGGGTTTGGGAAGAAGATGGTTGGGTGGTAGTGGTGATGGAGTAGGAGAAGTACGGACTTGAAATGGAGAAGGTTGTTGCCTATTAAGAAAATTTTTGAAACGAAGGTTTTCTAGGGTAAGAGAATGAGGATTTTTGGTATGGTTGTGGAGAAAGCATGAAAGATTCTATCTTTAGAGCATTATTAATGACAGCATGAAGAGAAGTGTATTGTTGAATAGCTAACCTTTCTTGTATACTCCAATCAAGTCCATTGATGAACCGCCCAATTGTTTGATCAACCGTCTCATTCAGCTGGTTCCGAGATAACAGACGGGAAAATTCTGTTACATACTCTTGTACTGGTCGATTTCCTTGGCTTTGCGCTTTGTAAACTCGATGAACAAGGTTTGCATGTAGTCCGAGGAAGAAATCTCCTCTTCAATAGTTGTTTCATGGTCTGTCTGTGATTGAACTCGGTCGCAATCCTTGATTGGATCGTTCTTTTGAAGATGATCCCACCATGAGGAAGCTGGTCCAAGAAACTTGAAAGCAACAAGCTTTACTTGTTGATCTTCGTGTATGCGCATATAAGCAAGGAAGCGATCAACCGTACACAACCAATCTAAGAAATCTTCAATGTGTAAGAGTCCATCAAACGAAAAGTTATCATCTTTGGGGCGATAGTTTTGTGGATTTTCCATGTTCCTTTGTTGGTGCGGTGGCGGAGGATAATAATATGGTTCATAATTCTCAACATCAATTGGTTGTTGTTGTGGCAAAGTTTTGTGCCAGTTTTGGGGAGTAGAATAAGAGTTGAAATCCTCACAAAAATCAAATTGTGATGTTTGTGGTGTGGTGTATGAAGGACGGGTAGAGTATGATGGAGTGGATTGTAATGGATGATAATATGATTTATTTAGGGAGGCATAATGGCTGGAAGAAGGTTGGGAAGAGGCTGGGGGGTTTTGAAGATGAGTGGTGAAATTAGGAGGGGTGGAAGTATTGGGAGTGGTAGAATTGGGAGGGGCGGAAGTATTGGGAGTGGTAGAATTGGGAGGGGCGGAAGTATGGGGATGGACAGTTTCAGCTTGGGTTTTAGAATTTTCTTCAAGTACCTTCTTTCCTTCTTCTCCCATGAACTTAATAAACATATTTTCGATTCTTTTTGTGATATCTTCGTGACGTTCATATATTACTGTGGTTAGCTTCTTTTCAATATTGATTACCATTGCTTGCATATCGGTTTCTAGTTTCTTCTTCAAACTAATCCCTAATTCTTCAATCTTCTTATCACCCATGTTAGTGGAGGCTCTCAATCGAGGCTCTGGTACCACTTAACGTAGCGGAAGCGTAATAATTTGGATCAAGGATCCAAAAGATAGTGAAAACTAATGTGAAATCAATAGATTCACAAAAGCTATAAGAAAACTAGAGAACAATAACTAAATAAAATATCTTTGACAAATCAAATAAGATAATAATGTGAATGTGTAGGAATTCTACAATGCTAAGCCTTCTTATATAGGCTTCACTATTTCCTAAAAGTAATATAACTAGAAAAAAGGAAATCATACTAAACTAGGAAACTTAATAAGTTCTAGAATAGTTCTAAAATAGGGAAAACGTAATTTAAGAAGTAATACTAAAAATAGAATAAGGTTTGACTCTCATGTTCAAACAGGGGTGACTTGGTCTAGATGTCCTACATCACATGTTGATAGAAACCAAACAAGGGCTAAAGAGATGGAGATTAAAAGAATATGATGATACAGACAAGCAAATAAAGGAAGCTCAAGCTCAGATGCAAAACCTAATGGAGCCGTAACCAGTGGACATGAATGAGTACCAAAGACAATAGAATAATCTCAAGAATTTATATAAAGTAAAGAATAAAACAACTGACCAACAATCCAGCGAGAAAGTCATCCAATATCAAGACAATAACTCAAAGGTGTTCCATGCTCAAGCCAATTACAGAAGAAGGTGCAACCAAATTCACTCCCTGAAGGATAAAAGTGGAGATTTTTCAAGAGAAGATACTTCAAAGATCTTAAGAGATCATTTTCAAGAAATTGCCACAACTTCAAACCCAACTGAAGATCCATAAGTCATGAACCTAATTACTCTTTGCATTACTGAAGATGAGAACCAAAGGCTAGTTGAAATACCTACTGATAAAGAGATAAAACAGAATGTATGTCAAATAAAATCTTGAGAAGCTCCAAGTCCAGATGGCTTCCAGGCAGGATTCTACCAACAAAATTGGGAGATAGTTGGTGTAGCAGACCAGAGAATTTTCGCTTCCAACGGGTCAATGAAGTCGTAAGTACTAAAATTCCCATTGAGATTTGCATTAATTTCATGGAATGGACTATGAGCAGAAAAATAAAAGTGAGGTCATAGATCAAAAGAAATTGATTGAAAACTGGACAACGGTAAAAGTAAGCGTATCTTCTAACCTACAATTTGGATTGAAACAACTAATGCCAATTCGGAGACATTACTCGAAGCACCAGACTCAGGCAGTACTAGTCCAAAGCTAATAAGAACCTAAAGAGGATCAAAACTGTGTCCTAGCGAATCTGACGGGCTAATGGTCGAAATGACATTTCAGTGAACACTTCATAGCTACTCACAGTTAGTGGGTAAAATAATTTATACACTCAATCCTTCATTATCACTGGAATCAAGATTGCTAAACTAAGGAACGAGAACACAAGTAAAACCACTGATTTATGCATATAAATACAACCAGTTGCGTGTAGAAAATTAGTAACTTCTACTCATACATCAATTACCATTTCAACTATCAAGAGTCTTCATATTCATTCAATAACCAACCGTGCATGCATATAAAGAACAAGGTTCACAAGTACCAAACATGATTGGATTGTAATGAAATTTACAGAATACTTTAGGAATGCAATACTTAATAGCATATGAAAATTCTATATCCAGTTGATGCATAATGAGATAACAAAATACGAACATAGTTGTATAGGAATTCTGTTTCACAAAACACAGTCTTGGATTGTCCAATCTTTGCAGTAGTTATAGTTACCTGATCCTTTCAATATTTTTACAGCAACCTTAGAACTCAGTGTTCCACAACATACTCAAAAATAAGAGCATTCTAACGGTTCATTAAAAATATACAATCATCACAACCCAACTACTTTCAACACTTGCACACAGAATTCAGTCACTGTTCTCTCATACTTTGAAGTACCTAAAGAGATCAGAATTTTATGAAAATTCTACAGTAGGTTACCTATATAGATATAAACATCATACTAAAATTTCAACTTATTTCGATACATGGATAATGAGAAAACATGGTAAAACGTTGGCTGTGCAGGGTTTGAATTCAGCACATTGCAGTCACGATATTTTCAAGATTTTCCATTCTTTCCTATGTCCGATCATCCCCAAATTTTTATAGCATCTCTATTACTTAATAGGGTATATCATGTTAAAATTTCGTCACATTCCAACGGCTGAAACTGGATATACCAGCAAAAGAAAATCACACTAATTAGGGTTCACAAAGTTGGATTACAATCAAATTATGCAATTTCTTCAATGGATAAAATTACAAGAATTTAGATATTAATCTCTAAACCAGAGGAATCCCCAAACTTCATAAGAACCCTGACTAAAATCCAAGTGAGGTTATGAAATTTTCAATTTGAATCCATAAGTCTCAAATTTCAGCATTTACTCCACACCCACATCACCATTACATAAACCCCAATAAATTCCCAAATCATTAGCAAACCCTAATTCTCATATTTTGCACTAGAAATGAAATCAAATTGTAAATCGTTATGAATCAAGTTTAAGATGAAATCATTGAGTAAACCCTCCATGCCTTTGCTTACAAACCAACTCCTTAACTTGATCTTGTTTCTGTTTCCAACTCTCTCTCTCTCGGCAGTTAATTTTTGAAAAGAAGAAACTTCAGATTGGATGATTTTTCTTTAGCCCTAGCCTGACTCAAAACTCCAAAATTTAAAACAACAATAATCAATAAATGATACCCTACTCCAGAAAGCTGTAAACAAGCTCTATCATTCATTAATCTCTCGAAGAAACTTTCAGTCTCTTTTGATCTCTTTAGTTTTTAGCTGCCGGATATAAGCAGAGAAGGGAATAAGAGAGAAAAATTAGAGAGGAAATAGAACTTCCCCCAATTTTCTTTTAGTTCCTTTAGTTTTATCTTCAGTTTCCAAATGCGACACGTGCACATCATGCACATAGGCCTATTAAGGCACCCATGATACAGAATCCAGATTCAGGCAGACTCAATATTCACCATTATAGCACCCGATATTGTTAAAGGCACACAAAAATTAAAATTTTCATTTGCTATTTTTAGCAAACCCATTGTAGAATTGGATTTCTAACCCTAATGGATTCAGTTAAACCCGAGAAAAAGGTTCATACTGTCACAGTTGGTGTGGATGTAATCAAGATGGTGTAAGAATTCTTCAAGAATGGTAAATTTCTCTAAGAACTGAATCATACTTTTTAATCTCTCATTCCATAGAATAACTGCAATCAAACACCTTCAGACTTCATGCCAATATAAGTCTCTGCAATATATCTTATAAAATCATCTCAAAAATCTTGACTAATAGACTGAAACCCATACTTCACAAGATCATATCCCCATGGCAAGCAGCTTATGTACCTGAAAGAAATATAATGGATAACACTATTATTGCTCATGAAGTTATACAATATATGAAATATACAAAAGCCTTCTATGGGGTTGTAGCTGTCAAACTGGATATGTCAAAAGCATTTGACAGAATGGAGTGGAAATCCATTATCAATGTTCTAACAAGGTTGGGATTCTCAGAGAAATGGTGTCAGCCAGGGGCGGAGCCAGAACTCTAGAAATGGGTGGGCAAGCTGCAAATCAATACACAATTGAGGGGGTGCAAAAGGGTTAAAATGGCTAAAATGAGGGAAAATTAGCTTAAATTAGGCTTGGGAGCTCACATATGAGCGGGTGCAATTGCACACCCACCTCTTGATGTGCCTCCGCCCCTGGTGTCAGCTATACTTCTACTATACCTCTTGATGTGCCTCCGCCCCTGGTGTCAGCTATACTTCTACTATAATCAATGTATATCTACTATAACCATCTCTATACTTCTTAATGACCCTCCAATCGAAACAATATATCCTTCAAGGGGTCTTTGGCAAGGCGACAACTTATCTCCATACTTATTTATCATCTTCATGGAAGGATTTAGTAGAATGTTATAGTTATCTATTCAAAATAAAGACATAATTCCCATCTATCCTGCTACAAATGGTCCCCCAATATCCCATTTATTCTTCGCAGATGACTGCATATTGTTCACCACAACTAAGGCCAATTCTGTAAGTAATCTCAAACATATAATTCAAAATTTCTGTGAAGTTTCTGGTCAGATGGTCAATCTTAATATATCAAGTGTTCATATCTACAAAAGATCGAATGATGCAAATTTGAGGAAGATATTTGCGGTATGCTTGGAATGAAGGTGACGCCACTTGAAGAGAAGTACTTGGGAATAAATGTTGTTTATGGGAAGAAACAAATCAAAATGTTTCAAATAATATTCAAGAAAAGATCACAGAAACAGATTAATCCAAAGGGCAAGCAAGGATGATCAATCAAGCAGGAAGAAGCACACAAATACAATCTGTTACCAATTCCATGGCTACATAATGTGTTATGGAAGTACAACATTTTATTAGTTGTAATGGAAAATTAGTTGATGCATAAACCAAAATATGGCTACATAATGTGTTGTGGATCCTTTGTTGTGGTTTGCATAATGGCTATGAAATCAACTTTTGAAAATTGTGCCTAAAATGATAAACACCTCCGAATTTTTCGTAAAAAATTTAAATTTGATATTGTTGTTTGTACTCATTGTGTAGATCACTTTAAAATATTTTGAATGAAATAAATTTTGTAAAATCCAAGGCACAAATTTTTAGATATCTTATATTCTAGTTTGCTTGCCAATTATACCCCTGAAGGAATTATAATACAATTTGACTCTTATATCTATTTGTCATTTCTCTTTGGTTTATTTACGAAAATGTATAAGACTTATTTGCCTTCTTCTTTGGTTTATTTACGAAAAATGTCTAATATCTGTTTGCCCTTCCTATTCGGTTTATATACGAAAATGTCAACCAAAAAATAAAATTGTTTCTGAGGGGCAGTGTCGTCCTTTTATCGTTGACCCAAATCCATGTCAAATTTGGAAAAAAAAACTAAATTATGCTTCACTTTGATACAAAGCCACCATATATAGGGTCCTCCCTCGCTTTGCTCGGTGGACCCAACAAACACTAATGATTAACAAAATATTCCGTCGGTTACATTTCTCTTTCTTCATATACTCTCTCTATGTTGAGATGTATGTATGTTTTCGAAGGATGCTGACCCAGTATGTAGATCGTACCATTTCGTAAAATAATGGTAACTGCAACCAAGCGAATAAAATCATAGGACAGCAACTAAATAGTGCTATTGGAATTGTTGCTTGTGCAAATCTGTCTCCAACCACGATGTATAGTGATGCACCAAAAGCTACCAATATCGCGGCCATTGATATAAAAAGGGCTGAAAGACCTATGATCAACTTTTGTGGTAGAGACCTGAGAAAATCTATTTCTGCATATCGCGAAGTATATATAGCTAAAAACATTAGTGCTGAGGTGATTGAAGCAAAGAGGGCTAAGGCATCTGCTACGACGAACGCGGTAAAAGAAGGTTCTCCTAAGAAAACTGGGGTGCCATTCTTAGTGCTATTAGTATCACTGATATTACCTCCGGGAACAGTAAATGCAGCTGCAAATGCCACCGTTGCAATTAGAGCAGCTACTATCATGCACGACCCAGAGGTATCTTTCATCCAATCCTCTCCTTTCTTTAGCAAATCCTTGTGTTCCACTTGAAATATAAACTGAGCAGTATCTCCATTCTTGTTCCTCTGCCACCTATCACATTCCGACATCATACGTTCCACCCCCTGGATGAAGTAAAATTGTTCATGAGCTAAAGGAGAACCTAATAGCAACGACTTTTCGGTGAACACCGTAGCATTCTATTTTCATAAACATTATTACCTGAAACCACTGAAGTTCTCGTTGCATCTGAAGAGCTACTCCTGAGATCATATTGAGTTGAGCAGGAGGCGCCTGCTTGGCAGCATAATGCAAGATGGTGTTGTTATCAGAATCTGTTCTAGAAACCAGATTATTTTTATTTCCACGACTTTCAGCGCAATCACATGTGAGATTCAGTATCGTTTCGTTACGTTCTTCAATTGCCATTTCTATCATCCTTTGATGCGGCAATCTATTAAAACTTAGGTAACTGAAATGCCACAAAAGACCCACCACAAATTCTACGAGTCCATGCTTAATAGCTACCTTAATGATATTGGAGTTATTATTGAAAAACGATCTAATTTCAAGAGAATCATTCGCAACATCAATTTCGAATAACATTTGTTTGAGTAATGCTGTTGCTTGTACGTGCATCAATTTCTTCTTGTACAATTTTTTGATGAAAGGCACTGAAACAAAAATCAAACCAAACTGCCATTAAAATGCAAACTTTGATACTATTATCAAGACCTCATACAAGACACTGGATGAGGTATATTCAACTAAGAAAAAATACGTACCTCGTGTTAAGCAAGGCAGTAAGATTCCTTTATCACTATTTGAGGAAACTTGTAAGCTTTCCTCTGCTTTGGTGACTTTAGGACGGTTTTCTTTATCTCTTTCGGCGAATTCGAGAGGTTCTCTTCGTCTATTTCAGTGTCTTTGGCTTCTAGACGGTTGTCTTCATCTCTTTTGGATTCCAACGAGGGCTGACAAGAAATTGGTTGCCCATATGTAGAATTTATGTCCACTTGAATTACTGGAGCAACATACCATAGTTTGGATTTATACAATTTGAATTAACAAAAACTAGTTACTCCAATTTCCTACGTCCAACTATTAGCCCCCATAATGACAGTATACTAGAGTGTACCTGAATAAATGCGGTCCTGCCACCATGTCATCTTAGCTCCACTTCTGAAGGCAAACGGCCTCCGTACCAACATCTCCAATCCGCACATACCATATGCTGATGATTTCTCCATAACCAATTCTGGAAACCGATTGACAAGACATAACGCTAGATCTGCAAATGAAACATTCAGTGATCAATAATATTGGTTAAGGTAATACAACCCTAGATGCCACAAACTATATATTGCCTATATATTTATGTTAGCTTCACTCACGTAAAAATAAATGATAATGATAATAATAATAGTTTTTGTCACCCACCGTAGAAATTAGCAAAAATTGCCCTGCATAATAAGGTAGCACCCTCGTTACCCACAAATGGGCTAGGCTCTTCGTCTCTTGTTACAGAGTAAAGATACTCAACTATCTCCTTCTGCCCAACTGTAAAACGTCTAAGAGCCTTCCCATAGTAACTACGTATCTGAGGCAGCTTAGAGTTTGCATTTACTAACATCACAGCAACTTTAGTGTTTCCACGCCAGGCAGCAAGATGAAGTGCGGTGTTCCCATTTTCAGTATTTTTACATTCAAGCATTTTTGGTTTCATGAGTTTCACAATTTCTTCTATAATTGGTGTCCCTCTCCCCAAATCGATTGCCAGTTGCAGTGCTGTACTTGAGTCATATGTGATCCCTTCGTTAATCGCTTCAGGATTGTGCTTAAGATATTCGGTGGCCTTTCCCCAATCATTTTCCGATATTGCTTCGTATAGTATATCGTGCTTGCCAGGTACATAATTTGCCACCACACCTTTGTAGGATCAACATGCAAAATTAATATAGATATAAATAATAAGAAATCACGAATTAATCTAAAATGTAGAGCCATACATGCATAGGAGCTTACCATCATCGTCTTCTTTATCATCGTCTTTTTTATCATCATCATCATCATCATCGGCTTCTTCTTTATCACCATCATCATCAGCATGTGCCTGTGTGATCTCTTCATTATCAGTTTCATTGTTGACAGTATCTCCTTCTGTTATCAAGGCACTACGATTTTGAGTACAGTAAAAAAATATAATGGGGCAGTTGCCAATGTATGAACTATGAACAGTAAAAATTTATGAGATAAAACTATGTTAATGAATAATAAATTAATTATGTATAGTTGTGTATACCTTGTTGTTTATGACCAGCACTGATAGTGCTTTCTAATATCTCTATGATATGCTGTTGAGTATCAGCTTGTGTTTCTGCAAGTCTAGCCTGAGACTCAGCTTGTTTAGTTTGGGATTCAACAAGCATTTTTAGCAGCGCTTTGATCTCTATCATTTCACTTGATTCTGTAGCAGCAGACATGGTGGTATCGTAAGTAGATTAGAGAAAGAGGGCTAGATATCAGGGAGATAGAGGTGCAATAAGGTGAATGATAATGCTAAAGGTAAATCAACAATGTGATTATCTCCGGATTAGTTCTTCCGATTGAAGACTAGCATTTCAAATCTAGTACCATTGAGGGCCTTCGATGGGTGTGACCGGTATAAAATACTTGCCTTAAGATCTAAAATGATCTTTTGAGCATCTTTCTCCTTTACTTGTGCGACAAACATTCTCTGATTATCTTTCTCCGTTGCTTCTGCGACAAACATTGATTACGTTGAGCACACAATTTAGCACATATGTAGGCCATGTGGCCTTTGGAAAGTGACAATTTGGAACAGTCCTCAAGGGAAAATGCTTCTTTTTTTTCTCTGTCGAATATTGAGCACACACTTTAGAACATCAGTGATTCTGTACGGACAACGAAAAAAAAACAATGTTAAAATTGCCTCTCACAATTTATTTATTTTTTAATTTGTAGGGCCCACCCCCTCAGGAGACGTGTGCAGAGATGGGCTGTGTGTGCCGTTTTTTCTTTGTTTTTTTTGTAGAAATTGACGTTTAGTCCCAAAGTTACTGGGCTTGGGACGCTTTAGTCCACTCATCTCAAGCCTAGTACTCTCTAGTCCAAAAATTCCCCGTCTCAAACAGTTCAGTCCAAATATGGACGAGTCGGTCCTTTACTCCACCGATCCAATTATTTTTGGTACCGAAATGTCCTTGCATCATAATAATATGTTGCGTAGTTTTTGGAAGAGAAAATCAGATTAGAGAAATGAAAGGGAGACGCAGAGAGGCGATTTCAAGGCGGAGATTCGAAACATTCGATTCATCTCGATTTGATTTGAAATAAGCCCGAAAATCCTAAAAATTATCATCAACAACGCTTGTTTTTGGAGATCTACCGAAACCAATGATGAAAAATTAATGAGCATACTCATGAACAATTGAATCTAAAGATTTTCGTCACCCAAAATGATTATGAAGATAAGTTTCATCTTCTCTTATCACTTATCTATATCTTGAACATTCGATTTGGAGTTATTAGGTTTACCGTTTTCAAAATAGAATTTCGTTTAATTTTTTTTAGGGTTTTTATATGACTAAAACTAAAGATTTCTTTTGATTAACATTTTTGATTTGAAATTATAAATCTTTTTTTTATTGTTATTATTATTATTTTAGATTAGATCTGAGAGGTACGATTTTAGATGAGATTCATAAAGAGGTAGACAATTTATTCGATGAAGAAGAAATTTGTGAAGATAATCTGGTAGAATCTTATATGCGTTGGTTTTATTGTCCCGGTTGTACGAGGTGTACTTTTTACTACACCAGTTGTACGCAATGTACTTTTTGGTACACCTGTTTTCGAAACAGCTAATTTTTTTTAACAGTCTTAGTTGTAGCCTTTTTTGCTTCAGGTTTGTTATTGAAACCATAATGGGTTAATTAAGTTTTCACCAGAGTGGCCTTTGGTTATTGAATTCTTAATGTGTATGTAATTGTACACATGCTGATTCCTAATATATATACATAGTTGTACACCTTTGATCCTAGGTAGCTCTCCCGGTCTTAGCATATGGACTTTTGATCAACTTACTATTTTTATAAATTTTTGATTGGTGATGACAGTTAAAACTATATACGATGGATCTGCAAGGTCATAGGCGTGGCTTGCAAGGAAGATCAGTAATGGTGTTTCATTTTGTTTATTAATTCGTTGTTTGCTTTCATACTGGTTTAGTTGATGCCTTTATTTTGTTTTCTTGCTACCAAACTTTTTTTTAATCCATTTCCAAAGACCAAATCTATGTTGTTTTTTGTTTTTATCTTCCAAGGTTATTTGTTTATGTTGATTGGAGTTACTGATGATTATTTAACCAATTTGAGTTCTAAACACTTATTTTCATTTTATGTTTTTGTTTTTTTGGTGTATAGTATTTTTAAGGATTCACTACAAGAAAAACTAGTTTGAGCAACCAGTCGATTTTGGTGGCAAGAGCCCGTTTTAAGTCGCTCAAGGGGTTTGACCAACTTAAAGTGGCACTCGCTCCGAAGTTGCAAGAGGTGGGATCTCTATAGACTTGCGGCAGCTATGCAATCGCTTTAGATATGTTTCAACTTCATACAACGACTAAATAAGGTCGTTGGTCTAAATTTACTCCAACCAACCTTGAGCGAGTAACAAGGTCATTGGTCTAAGTTTACTCCAACCATCTTTGAGCAAGTAATAAGGTCATTGGTCTAGTCCATAAGCGAGTAACATGTTTAGAGCTGCATTGAACGACTAATCGCATTGAACGACTAATCTGAAGTTACTGCTCAAAATATTCCTAAGTATGGCAAAAGTGTTTCCGATATCACCGCATTCGACTAAGAATAAAAAAAATTGAAAATAAAATAAATATGAACTAGAGTAACAAATGACTCAATTAAGTAGAGATTTAGGTCTCGAACCTTGCCAGATTAATTATGGTTTCAGAACGGAAGGACCCAGATGAAGGTAAACCATGCTCACTCGCCTTTGATACAAATTTTATTCTTTCACTTTTTAGCTAAGAATTACCAATCTTAAGTTCCCATTATAAGGCACAACATGAATGAGCATATAATAGTGAGATATCTTTTGGAAATAACCATGTGATTATATATTGCTAGTTTTATTGAGTCGAATGTAGTGGATTTGAGGATTTTTTATTGTACTTCAAATATCTAGATATCCATTATCATCCTCCTATAAGATGAAGGATACGTTGGACCCCATGGATTTATCTTATCCAGTCTTTTTAGCTTGCGGATACAATGATTTGGATGTACATGTTTTGGATACATATGTGTACATAGTTGTACACATGTTGTTTTTTAATGTGTACATAATTGTACACCTATTGATTTTAATGTGCACATAGGTGTACACATGTTGATCGTTGATGTGTACATAGTTGTACACCTATTAAATAATTGCTCCACTTTGTCCTTGCAAAGTGACTGATTTGTATATATGTTGTTTGTCAATGTGTACATAATTGTACACATGTTGATTCTAAATGTGTACATGATTGTGCATATTTGTACACCCTATTAGTTGACGTGCACATAGTTGTACACCTGTTGATCATTAATGTGCACATAGTTGTACACACATATTATGTTATTTAGGTGTGCATAGTAGTCCAAATGTTGATTATTTAGGTATAAATAGTTGTACACTTGTAGGACTATATTTATGCATACAAACCAAAAATTAGGGAAAAAACTAATTGTAAATGTGTTGGACTTTTTATAGATGTGTACAAAGTTGTACACTATTGTGTTATCTCAGTAATATGTGCATTTTTGTGGTATAAATGTTGGATTTTTATACCACAACATCAAAAGTTACTGCATCTCTTTCTTATACCATCAAAAGTTGTCCTCTCATTAGAAATTTAGATCCTTGTAACATCTCTTAGGCAAAGATAATGTACATTCTAGGATATTTGTTGCAAATTCGTTCCATTTTCAACAGCTTTTATTAAAATAATCTCTGCAGATAGATGAATAAATTTAAGCTCATACTTGTAAGTTAGTATAATCATTTTTCTCGAGTTGTAGCCTCGTAAGAACCGGGATGGTTTATCAATGTGTTACCCAAGATTCATGCTATCATGATTACTCAATTATATAGGCTTAGGTGAAAAATAAGTTAGAAACCGGTGCTACATCGGTATTTTAGCTTACGAGTCACCAATATCTAGCTCCCATCGTATAATTATTTTGTTGTTTTGCTAGATTGCTTGTCGGTTAAAAACTTTATGAAACAATAGTTTGATCTCTCGTGTCGACCACTTTTTCCTCTTTGTCATTGTATGTATAGATGAACAATATAAATACATCATTTCCATGTCTTGCGTATCAACAAGATGCTTTCATGTGCCTTGAGTCGACAGTTTCAAACTGGTATGGGAGGAGCGTTCGGAAACCCTTAGAATGGATCACCTAGCTAGATAACTTGTTATCGTATGAGATTCAAATTATGATCCCACTTTTGCTATGTTGGTGTACAAACCGGTGCACCTTGTTTTGTCTTTTGATTTTTTAGATTTTTGTAGACATGTACATGTTTGTACGGAATGTAAACTAAGATTTTTAAAAATGAAAATTATATAGGCATATGGGTACTCTTTTTGTGGCTCTCGGAAAGAGCTTTCCGAATATATAAAGTTTGTGAATTTTGGACAAACGGTTCGAAAGATAAATTGTTTTTAATTGTTTTTAATATTATTTAAAAATGCTTACATCATTGTGAGTCACTTTGGACTAAACTGTAAATATTTGTACTAAATTGTAAATCAGGAAGGTTATTTGTGTACTTTCAATGAAAAAAGAAAAAATTTGTACCTAGTTGAATGGGTCAGGACTAACTAGTATACTTGGATGGGGTTTTGGACTAAACCGTATTTTTCCCTTGTTTTTTTCGTTGTTGTTGATACTTTTCGTTAGAACATACTAGGTATAACCGGGGTAGGCCCCGTCTCGACCTTTGTTTTTCTCGTTTGCTTTAGATAAACTTTAAGTTCATTTTTACATATGGAAAATAGTTTAGCTTATAGTAGCCAATTTACCTTGGAAGAATTCTTTTTAATATGTGTCACTACTTACTTCTCTAATCATGCGATCTAACATGGAAAACTTATTTTATTGCTTGCCATCTTAAGAGGCAGCACGTCGTATACAAACACCAAAAATGGGTTTAGCTATAAACTAAACCTTACCAACCAAAAATAACAGACAGTGTATTCCCGTATATATTAATTATTATTTTGCATCAACAATTCCCATTACCCAAGTTCGTAAGTACTTTAACATGAAACTAAATATTATATTGGGAAAGAGTTTAAAGATTCGTAAAACCCAAAAGGCTAACCATCAACCCCACTTAACAAAATGACTCTTTACTTATATCGAGTCTAAGATATCACCTTTATATATACCCAAAATCACAAAACCGAAGACACACAAAAGGTCTCTGAGACAACAAATACCTCTGGTCGAGTTCAAATAACACCACTACAAATGAACCATGTTCAAGATGTGAATAATATCAGACATATACCAGAGTGTACACAAAGGTGCATTAAGTACACATAACGCTATAAGCGACTCATTCTCATCTTCGAAACTACATTATTATCATCTTATTGGTAACCATTAGTAAATTAGCAAAACATACCAAGGATATTGCAAAAGGTTGCCGATAACCTACACTTCCGAATTTTTCGTAAAAACTTTAAAATATATATAGCTAAAAACATTAGTGCTGAGGTGATCGAAGCAAAGAGGGCTAAGGCATCTGCTACCTACGAACGCTAAAAAGAAGGTTCTCCTAAGAAAACCGGGTGCCATTCTTAGTGCTATTAGTATCACCGATATTACCTCCGGATGTGAAATGCAAATGCAAATGCCACCGGTGCAATTAGAGCAGTACTATCATGCACCCACCCGAGGTATCTTTCATCCAATCCTCTCCTTTCTTTAGCAAATCCTTGTGTTCCACTTGAAATATAAACCGAGCAAGATCTCCATTCTTGTTCCTCTGCCACCTATCACATTCCGACATCATACCTTCCACCCCCTGGATGAAGTAAAATTGTTCATGAGGTACGCATATCCCATGTGGGACTAATCTAACGGGCTTGGGTCGAGCCAAATCCCGAACAAGTGTTTCCTTGCGGCCTGAGGCCCATCGGTGAAGCGAACCAAACAAATTTGTGCAAAGGGCGTTGCCAAGCAACAAAAGGTTTGATATGACGTCATCTAACCAGGAATTAACCTCAGTTATCCACCATTTGAGGTTTTGAAGATTTCGTTTCCTTCTTTTGTGAGTGGTCTGTGCTCCAAACTTCTTTATCTGTTGTCGCCATTAGAGATTGAATTTCTACTAGTGTTTAACCCGTGCGTTGCACGAGCTTAAGTTTATCATGTCAATGTTTTTTTTTTTTTGAAAAGGAGGAATTTATTTATATAGACGATTAGTCAAGTTTTACAAGGTTCAGGAATGTAGCATTCCTAGTCTTTACAATTGGGTAAAAAAACATTTGTGTAACCAATCCCCAATTATAAGCCTTAATTTCCACTCGACTCGTTCGTTGATCCTTTATCCCCTTGGTAGCATTGATATTCCTGTGGGTCCTGAGTCCTGCTCTGATTCTTGTAACCTGCATAGTTTCATTACCATATCGGTGAATTCTTGATCTTATTGCTTGAGTCCACAGTTGGTGTAACACATAACAAATACAGCTAGCCCAATGTTTGTTGTTGGTGTGATGGTGGTAAATCCGGAGTGTGAAGGTTGTTATGCCTTCTTCAATGACTATCCATAAGAATAGCCTAAATTTTGACGGATACTTCATTGTCCTACATTCAAGTGATCCCTTGGTGTTGATGGTGGTTGTGTAGCTGAGCGGTTGTTGGATTGGTAGTTGTTGTTGTTATGATGTGTATGAATGCCTCCCTCGCCTTCTGCGTGTACCTTTTGTCGATGATGATGATGTGAAACTTGCATCGAGGACTTCTGTTGTTGATGACTCGCAGTACCTAAACAAACCTTAGTACTTCTAACATACTTGTTTAGCAACATGAAACTGAAAAACATGAAGGGAAATACACCTAAATCTAGACCTGACCAACAAGTAAGCCAAATTGTTGGATTATTCATAAACAGAAAGGTAAAAACTAGCCTAATTTCCGAGTTTGCCCTAGACCCATGCATCGGACCACGCGTTTTTTGGAGGGAAAAATACGGTTCAGTCCAAAATCCCATCCAAATATACTAGTTAGTCCTAACCCATTTAACTAGGTACAAATTAGATTTTCTATGGAAAGTACACAAATAACCTTCCCGGGTTTCAATTTGGTCCAAATATTTTCACTTTAGTCCAAAGTGACTCGTGATGATGTCACCAGTTTTAAATAATAAAAAGAAATTAAAATCAATTTATCTTTCGAACCGTTTGCTCAAAATTAGCAAACTTTATATATTCTAAAGCTCTTTCCGAGAGCTACAAAAAGAGTACCCATATGACTATATAATTCTCATTTTTAGAAATCTTAGTTTACACCGGTGTACCAACATATACACATCTACGTAAATTGGAAAATCCAAAGATAAGACAAGGTGCACTGTTTGTACACCACATTCAACCGGAATCATCCACAACAATAACCAGTTTGCCAACTTTGTCGCCATTATTAGATCTCCTTCATTTTCTCTATCGTCGTCATCAACAACAATGGCCATCTCGCAAGATATACCCAAGATAAAATTTGAATTAAATCATGGACAAATTTCGATCATGCTAGATCAAACCCGGTTCCGAGCTAATGGGTGCAAATGCATCACTCAAAAGAAAAGAAAAATAGTTGTGGGTATCATCACTTTTACTAAGCCACTAGTACTTTTGGGTAAGAAGAGTAAGTGATCGAGAGGCTAAGAAAGAACAAACATTTGCCTTGACGGATATCTTCAATTGCATCACCTACTAAGCAACTTCATCCGTTGGTGTATCCCAATCGTGCTCATCTTTGTGCATACAGAAATCATCACTTGTAGGAAGCATATCTGCTGCTAGTGTCTCAAATGCACCTGATAATTTAGGTGCCTACAGAAATCATCCTTGTGCATACAGGCTCATTCACCCGCACTCATCTTGTTACAAGTGCACCAATTTGTACACTTATAGAAGGATGATAACCTGAATGCCAAGAGACACGAACCTCTTACAACAAAAAGAAACAAGTGGGATCAATTCAAGTAAATATCAACCGATTAAGGTTCTCGACAACATTATCCCACACTTGAAAGAATACCAACATACCGACACCTGACCGCGTTTGGATATTCTCATTGTCACCGCCTTCTAAGTTATCGGAAGGAAACTGCAATAAGAAAGCTTTCATGAATAAAAAGAAAAAAACTACAACTCGAAAATAATGTGCAACTTGATAACCGTGGCGCATTCATTATACTAAGTGAATCTATTGAAATTGAGACGACCATTGTTTTCTATGTGTCTGCGCATTAATAAATTTTTCGTTCCACCACCCTCGGGTTTCCGTCGTCTAGTTGTTCATATCTCCCTTTTACAAGTTATCATCACGCAGTAGAATTTGGGTAAGTTTATCAAGTAAAACTCTCCTTCTCTACCTCACAACCCTTTGTCAGTCGACAACATATTTTCAAAGATAAGTGAAAACTAAAGTCACAACTATTCATATACGTAGCCAACACAAAAAAATCTAACCTCTAAAATTCACTACCCGCAAGAGCCATTGCACGATAAAAGCCTCATTCAATTGATCGATCAGGATCGACCCAAATAAGTTAAGCCCTTCCAACTCTTGTAGAAAGACCTGTGTTATTCACATATCTTGTAGGAAGATCAGTATCATCAATAGCATCAATTACCTGTAACAAGTAGAAGAGAGCAACAAAACTTGAATAACTAGTCATGTCCAAAACTTCAATAACTAATGGTAAACCATATCCAGCTTCCGATATTCCTTCCAGACGCAATTACATAATTCTGGAACACATAGTAAAACATGTAAACATCCTCCTAGTTAAACCAATGGATACTCTAAGGTAAACTTGACAGATTCGACACCTAGCTACTTCCTTCCAGATGCAGATTCTGAATTAGCATCTTTGAATCTCAATGTAAGTAACACGCAACAAGAAACCACAAATCCACTAAAGGAATCTCATTCCCAAATTTGGAAATGAATGGATCTTCGAGATCAAATTCTAATCGCCAAATTGGAAGAAAGAAGCTTATGCGGTATTTGTCCACCAACTTGTAATTTTTGTCACATGTGCACAATAATGTACACTTGTATTAAAAGTGCACAACAATATACACTTGTATTAAAGGTACGCTATTATGTAAACACATGTAATTTCTCACATGTGTACAACAATGTACACTTATAGCATGTGTGTACAAATATGTACACATGTAATTTACACACATGTGTACAACAATGTACACTTATAGTGGGCTGTGTACAAATATGTACACATGTAATTTCTGTAATAACTTGAAGAATAAGTGACTCGTAACATCGTTCATTTCACATCCAAGAAAATAAAAAAAGATTGTTCACTAAAATTTAGTTAAGAGTCCTAGAGTGGGCTTCGAGCCAATTTTGGCAACTCAAACTAGCTATCACCAAATCTAGGCTCCACGTAATGTTTCATTCGGAGGAATTCTAGTCACTATCTATCGTCAAATTTAGATTCGGATATTTTTCAATAGATGTTAATCTACAACATTAGCACATTCTTGTTATTTGGGAAAGCAAGCTTTGGCTTCTATACTCAAACTCCAACTATAGAAGGTTCACATAGAAGTAGTATCAAAGCATATGATTAGAGATGCAACTTACTTTCTTGTTAAGATAATATAATCGGTATAATGTACAACTATGTGCACATTAAGTTGGACCCTGACAACATCTACATCAATGAGTTTCTCTATAGAAAAAAAAATATAAAAAAAAAAAAAAAGAAAAATTATGCCCACTTAAAAAAAATTGCCTCAGGTACAACTATGTACACATTAATAGCCACCGTGTACAACTGTGAACACATTAGTAATCAACATGTGTACAACTATGTACACATACAGACTTTAATAGCAATAACGATTTAACTGGAAGACGCATCAAAATTTCAAAGAAAAACACCTCCAAGACTACCCATAAACGAGCTTAATTAACTATATTAACTGAAAGATTGAACGAATATTTATGACAAGAGAGTACTTATACGCAATGATATAACTAAGGACCTAATTAATGCTAAACAAATACTGACAACATAAACAAAATCCTACTGAAAGCATAAACAAAATCCTAACAAAGCATAAACAAAATGGATCCTAAGGTAGCCGAACTTGCAAGGTCTACTTGGTGTTGGTATCCCAACAAAAAACCACAAATTAATCATGGATAGATAGAAGAACGTACCCTGGATAGCGCAAGCACAATTCCCAATCATTAGTGCTAAAGACTATTCAGTATAACAGATGCAACTGTAAACAAATGATGAAAAGCTATTTTGGTAGCTTTCAAGTAGCTGGTATAGCAAAAATTATAACCAACTACTCAATGCTAACTTTGCATATCCTAGTTACAAGAAAATCAACCTGACTAATTACAAATCTTGAAGAAGCGTAATGTTTAGCTCTAAAAGAAGCCAACTGACTTATTCTTAGTGAGAGACTGCAAAGATGTTGGAGGGCTAGGAAAATTAGGAATGAGTCAGTTTCTTCTTTTACTACTTTAAATTTGCCCTACAAATGAAAGAGTCAGCTTATTTAAAGCATTGTGAAGGGACAATCAATAAAAATTCCAGGCTTTTTGCTTTAATTAAGAAATCAAAATAAAATGATTTTCTCTCCTTATGAATAAGAAATTTCATTCAATTCCGTTTTTTATTCTCTTTGGACTTTGTTTTGCATAACCCCCATCACAGACCATGGCAATAAAACCAAACCAAATAAATTTGTTATATTTTAAGTCGATTAAGACCTTTTCATGAGAATTCAAAGTCCACCTTAATAAGTCGGGAAAGATTGTGAGGTTTCACTACACTCACCAACTACCAGCAATGCCAATTTTTATCAATGAGGCAGGGAAGATTCTGAGGTTTCACCATGCTCACCATGGGTTATTCTTAGCTTGTTAAAAACTTGTTCTTTCTTGAAGAAAACAACACCAGCACTAAAGAATACACATCCAAGCACCATGAACATGTTTGACATAATTGAGCCTACTAATGATTGTTGTACAATGTGTATCCTTCCATTTTTTAACGCATAAATTAACTTTATCAGTTCATTTGCATTTCCAAATGTAGCAACTAAAATACCCCCAACTGTACGTGCCAATTCAATTTATATATTATGAATGGGCAGAGATATGGAAAGAAATGCAGATTAATCACAATGGCTATACGTTTATCATAAACTGCACCTTACCATGAACTCTCACAACCAGAGAACTCCAAAAAGGTTGTGTCTAAGAGAACTATAATCTTTTGATTATGTACACTAACTGGGAAAATGAGTATGGTCTTCTAGGCATATCATTTAACAGTGAAATTGGTAACTAGGAAAGGGGAGATTTTATGTGCCCGCTCAATACCCACACAATCAGAACAAGCAACACTAGTTGTATTCCAAATTTCCAATTAATATTATTCGTGTGAGGCATCGCATCAACACCCATTAAGCCTTCCAATAAAACATGGATATTAGGTTTTATCGTAAAAATTTCAAAGATTCATTTTCAAAATCAATAAATTTAATACTTACGATTGAAATAAAAGATGCGGACAAGATATAACTTACCTTTCTAATCATTTCTGCTCATGAAAATTAAGATGAATTACAATCGTTGTTGGTGATTTCATCGACCTTCCGCATCAATTTCAAGATAATTCTTCAACAACGGATGTAGATGATATAGGATTAAGGCTTCCGAGCTGAATCAAGTGGTAATTGATACTCAAACTTTGGTTTTGGAGATGGAGATTGAATCGAATTAGGTTTCTTGAACTCGAATTTTCAACTGTGCTGGTTCAGATGAAACCTGTATATATTAAGATTTGTTCTTAGGTTTTTCTCTCGGCAACACATGAAATGAATTAGTAGGGTTATATTTGTCATGAGAAAAAATCTATTTGGACTGAATCGTTAAGAAAAGGACTAACTCGTATTAGATTTGGTATATTTGGACCTCCGAGTATGAGGATTTAAGTGATAGGACTAAAATGTCTAAAGCCCAATAAAAATGGGATTAAACGTTAATTTCTACTTTTTTGGACTGTCAATGGTTGCATCTTTTGACAGTCTAGCTGCTTGGGAATCATTCAGCTTGCGAGAGTCGGTCTTTGCCAGACTCTCGCATTTCTTCATTGATGGTATGTGTTGCTTGGTCTTCCGTAGATGACCTTGCCCTCTTTATATTCCCATGGACTTCGGTTTTAGGAACATATATATATGGGCCTGGACAATGTGCTCCGCTCTTATAATCTTTAATTGCAATTAAATTTACGGGATAGTAGCAACCCACGTGATCGCCTAATTTTTGTTGTGTATCATCATATCCAAATGTTTCCACGTGGTTTCCAAACTGACCCTTATCCTTATCGCTTCCTTTTGTCAGAACCAGCAGCAGAGACAGGGACAGGCACTTTTCCCGAGACCAGATATGTCCCCAGTAGGTGTATTCCGATCTGAATCCTTTTTTTACCGAGTCGAAGAGCTTGGGTCTTGATGACTGAGTTCTCTACCGATTCCTCCACCCACGATGCTTTTGGTTCGGCCATATTCTTCAGCGACGCAGGTGATACAGATATTAATGTCATCTTCCCTGTATAAAACTTGAATCGGAGTGAATTTTCTTTGATATCTCTGCCATGGACAAAGATTTGTAGTTGATTTCCTCCGATCCAGTGGAGTACCAGATCAATTCCCAGATTTTCCATACGCGCACCGGTTCGTGGATGAAGACTGTCTTCCCTGTGTGGATCGGTGTTTTTCTTTGCTTGATGATTAACAAAAAAAAGTGTATCCATACCCTTAATCTTCTTTACTAGGCTCGGTTT
Organism: Papaver armeniacum; assembly: GCA_023531295.1. Taxonomy (NCBI): domain Eukaryota; kingdom Viridiplantae; phylum Streptophyta; class Magnoliopsida; order Ranunculales; family Papaveraceae; genus Papaver; species Papaver armeniacum. The sequence continues at coordinate 66,374 of JAJJWW010008260.1, read as the reverse complement.
AGATATCCCATAACAGATCCTCTTGAAGGCCAAAGGATTTACGTGAAACCCATCGAATAGAAACCGATAGGAAAGAAGATTACTACGATGGAAAGAAGAAAAATGATTTAGATGTGGTAAGTCTGAGAATAGAAAACACCCAGATACTGTGGGTGTAGATTGGGCTTTTATGGAACCAACTTTGATTGATTTTGGCATAATGGGAGTAGGATACATAGATTAGTATAGTAGAAAAGGACTGGGAGTTGTGAGATCAAATGTAAAACTAGATTCTAGATGTTAAAACAAATAGAAATATTTTAGGCCAGATTGAATCAATACAACCAGAGATGAACTAAACCAAAAGAGAAACAGGTACGATGTTCTGGAAGAGGAAATTGTGGATACTTACAGGAAGGCAACTCAGACGGAGATTCCAGGGACTCAGCTTAGTTACTGACTTCTGGAAGAGGAAATTTTTATGTATTCTACCAAATACAATCTAGAGAACTAAGAGGTATGAAGAATACGGCCTTCCGAGTCCATCAACTGTCGTGCAATCCCAACTCAATCATCCAACATCGAATTGAAAAACCATCTTGATTTAGTGTCGAAAACAACTGATTGTGTTAATCGAAGTTCTGACTGTGAAGAAGGAGGGTTGATAATGTTAAATCGGTTACAAACTCTCAACAGCCGAGTTGCAGAGCAAAACTCGGAAGAGAGAGAAAAAAAGTCTATTTATCATGTCAATGTTATAGTATTGGGTTACTTAATTTGAGTGAAATGTGACTAAATTGTTTAAGTAGATGGTGGTGCGATAGAAGTTAAAAATCTATCTTGTTAATCTAGGACATGGGTTTGACGGTAACAATCATGGCAACTTTGTCTAGATGGAGGCCAGTTTCAACTTAATTAAAACAGAAAGTATAGATGTACCAAAGAATAAGTACCGCAGTGGGTACCGTGTGAGAGGAGGGGTGGGACCCACTTCTGCCCACCCCTATCCAATGCCCAGAGTGCTTCCCTATAACCGTGCGATTCAGTTCGGGGCACAGCTCGATGCTTAACATCGGTACGTCTATCAAAGCTCTAATTAAAATGTCAAATAGCGGTTTATTTAACTTTCTACAACCCAAACCGTTATGGTCCTTTTACAAAATATCTCTTGAATTTTTGCCGCTAAACTAAAACGCAGTGGTTTGACCTTAACCCATAAACTAGAATGCAGTGGTAAGACAAGAAATATCAACACATAAGCACATTGGTCAAGACTGCAAGTCTGCAACACTTACGAGGTCTTTTCGGTGAGTGTTATTGTGATTAACGTCAAAAATGAAAACAAATTTCTCCCCTTTCTTCTTCTCCTTAGGAGTACTGAGTTCCATTAATAGGTGAATCAAAACCCAAGGCCCTAACCCTTGCTAGAGAATATATATTTTCAATTAGTACCACACAAACTAGCCATACCCATACATTGTGTTGGTGATAAAATTCAAAGATATACAATCAAGAGATATTATCCTTAAAAATGTTTTCTAGTTTGTACAAACCACGTGGAGTCGCCGATATGAACACCGATAGATGGTTAATCCTGAATTGATATGAACACCGATAGTGGTTAATCCTGAATTGATCTGAAACGATAGAGAGAGAGTCATGCAATAAGTCAGGCGACGTAGACTTAGTCAACGGAAAATTTCTCTTCGATTCTTACTTAATTTGATTTAGCATTCTCCTTTTGATTTCAATTTAAGTTTTCATGTTCTTAAATTGATTCTTACTTTTTCCCTAATTTTAATTTCTTTTTTTTTTGAGTAAGATTGTTTAGTATCAGCAAATCTTTTAAATGACCTAATTTTAGGTTTTTTCGATTTTCCTAATTCTTCCTGGTTAATCTTTGATTCTTATTATGTTTCAAGAGTGGTATTAGATTACTGTGTTGTTTCTTTCAGATTTATTCAAATCTTTTGGGTTGATTCTAACTTTTATCTTCCTTTTGTTTTATTTTAGGTCATGAGCTAATGGAGGTGCAGTCATAGAGTTTCAGAACATCATCATGAGATTTGTATATCAACAGCATTCATCAGGTTGACAGGCTGTTCTTAGCGTATGGGCATGGTTCCTGAGATATGGGTATTATTACGAACCTTGTTTGATCTCATAGAATGGTATCTTGAGAATGATTAAAGGGTTTTGATAAGTTCAATTAGGGGAGATTCCTCGAATGATTTGAGATCCTACCTAGAGTAGGGATTTGATGTTTGATTAAATAAGATAAATTCTTAATGAGTATTAGCTACTTGTATTGGGAAAGAAATTTCTTTTCTAAAGTGATGCTTTTTAGTACCATTTTATTCATCTCTCGCAACAAGATTAATAGGTTTATGCAGTATTATCTCTCTAGAAGATTGATTGTTGAAGTGAATTTATTGTCTCAAGGCATAAAAAGTAGTGTTAATCTTTTTTTAATTTAATTAGTGGGATTTTTTAAACACAAAGATGTTTGGATCAAAGAGAGGTTAGCTTTTGGAATCTTTGTTGAGGATGGCTAACTCAGAATTTTTACTACACTTGGCAATTACTCTAAATTAGTCTCGCCTTTTGATCTTGAATTGGAGAATAAGAATATTGATTCGATTAATTTCTTGTCATTAATTGTCTTTTCTAAAAGGAAGTGTTGTCATTTCTTAACTATGACATGCTACTCAAATGCTCTATCTCTTCAATTGATCTTTTGAAAGAAGAGTTTAGGCTCTTAGGTCTGCTTACTAGCCTGCAACTAATTGACATCTCAATATTAATGTCATGTTTGGATCATTACTGCAGTGTTGCATGCTTAAGATTCCTTCATCTTACATTAAGTATGTTGTTGAGTTTATATTTATACTTCCAGAACTCTTTCAAATATTTCACAGTTCTCTTCCAGTCTCTTTCCCTTTTTTGTGAGTTACTTTCAGTATCAGTTTCTTATTATGGAGTTACCAGCTGCTCAAGTGACAGTTTTGGACCTAGAAGAAGATGTGGAAGAGTTCCCACATAGATTTGTTGCATTGCTATGTGATGATACCAAAAGTTATCATAAAACCTCTGTCAAACATCATCTTAATAGGATCTGGCCTATAGTTGCTGCTGATTTTAAGCTTGCCAAGCCTTATATTCAAGGAATGGGTATTCAAAATTTATTTGTTGTAATGTTTAAGAAGAGTCAAGATAGGGACATTGCTTTTCTTGCTAGGCCAACACTAGTTTTGGGACAACTTTTTGTTGTTCAACCACTAAGTGCTCTAGAGTCTATTTTTGATCTAGTTTGGGAAGTCACTCTTATGCTTAGGTGCGATTCTTATCCATTCGGATCGGTCAACGAGAGGAAAGGTTAGAGAGGTATTTGATCAAATTGGAAAATTTGTAGCGGCGACACTCCACTTGGGAATTGGTTTGAATCCAGATTGATGGTGCCCTTGAAGATACCACTCACAAGGAAAGTTGTTTTTAATACTAGTAAGAGAACTTACTATATGTTTGCTTTTTACCCTAAACTTCCATTTCGTGCTTGCAAGAAATGTTTTGTGTTGTACCATGATGCGGCAAAGTGTAAGGAGATTCAGTTAAGGATATTTGTCAGGGCCTTGCCAGCACCCTCTCCTCGTGCCACTCATGTTGTTGTTACTAATGTGAAGTCGCAGTCTGAAGTTGGAGAGCTCAAAGTCAAAAGTTTCAAGAAGTGATCCTTTGATCGGGACCATTCTAGGCCTTCGCCTTCTCTCATCGGTCTGCAGCCATTGGGTAGCATTGGTAACAGGGGTTCATCCTTCTCTCCTCTTGTTTTCTCGTCTGCTTTACCTACTGGGTCTGCATTAACTATTAGGGAACCTTTGAATCCACACAATCCCCCTAATACTCCCAAACAATTCATGCTTTGTGTCTCCTTTCGATAACTTTAGTTTGGGAGATAATGGTAATGTGCATGACCGAAAAGGTAAAAGACCAAGAAGCTGTTTTGAATCGGTTTATTTGGAGGCTAGCGGCTCATTCATCATCCTCTTCTATGATGTTGAATCCTCGTTGGACACCTCTTTCATCTTTGCTCCTCTTGTTTTCTCCCGCCTGTTTCTTCCTTCAATGTTGGAAGCTTAGGTTTTAATTCTAGTTTGAGTTATGCGGTTAGTAATGTTTGTTGGGCTACTTCATGCTCTACTTTCTCTCGGATTGTTGTTTCATCATCAAGTTATGCCTGTAGTTCAGTTTCAGAAATGAACTATTTCACTGAGGGATTTATGCCACATAGTTTTGATCATGAACTTTTGAGTGTTCCTTCTCGTAATGAAGAATTCAAGGATGCTATTATTTTAGAACCATTGCCTTTAGCCTCTCTTCCACCGGAACCTGGTTGTTACCGATGAGGATTTTGAAAAAGAAGTTGATCTCATGATGATGGATGGAGACTCTATGGTCATGTGGATGCCTCCATGGCTCATGACCCAGTAAGTTAACTTATCTATCTTCCATTATTTCATTGTTCCCTGTTTTCACAATTTTTCTCTGTTTATTATCGCTACTTGTTTTCTTTTGATCCTAGTGTTTGTAGCTTTCTCTTAGCATCATGAAATTTTTAAGTTGGAATATTAATGGGTGTTGTTCAGATAAAAAGTGGAGACATTTATTTAGTCTCTATAGGAAATACAAACTAGATGGTATATGTATATTGGAAATAATGGTTAATGAGGACTCTGTTAGGAAATTCACCCATCATTTACCTTATGATTCATGGATTATCATTCCTTCTGTTGGGAAATCTGGAGGACTGGATTTTGGCTACTTTGAAAAATCCACAATAGAGATTCTAGGATACTCCCTGAATATGATCCATATTTTGTGTGATGTTTCGCCTACAATTAAAAACTGTGTTGTATCCTTTGTTTATGGCTCTTTGAATGTGGCTGGTATGAGGAATCAATGGAATTTTCTTAGTGACATGAATGATAATAATGGTAATCCTTGGCTTTTGTTAGGTGACTTTAATTTTATTCTTCATGAGTCTGATAAACAAGGTGGTAATTCAACTACTTCTTTTCCTCCTAAATTTGTCAATGATAAGCTAGTAGATATGAATATGCATGAAGTTGTGTTGTTTGGTAATCCCTATACTTGGTGCAATGAAAGATTTAAGAACCCAAATGAGTTAATATTTGAGAAACTAGATAGGGATTTCATGAATGATAAATGGGTCACAGTCCTTCCTCAAACCCGTGCCACTAACTTAGGAAGAGTTTTTCTGATCATAGTCCTTTGGTTCCATGTTTCCATTGGTTTAGAAACTTAAATATTCCATATAAATTCTTCAAATGTTGGCGACTTAACCTGAATTTAAAGAAGTTTTGAATGCATCTTGGTCTAAAAGGGTTGTTGGTTCTCCCACCTTTGTTGTTGTGAATAAACTCAAGCATGTGAAATTTGACCCGAGTAAATGGAATATCAATTCCTTTGGGCATATCAAAACTACTATAGGTAGACTCAACTCTGAGTTAGAAAGAATTCAAGCTCTTCCTTATTCCCCTCAGATTGGTCATTATATTTTGAATTATTCTAAACAACTGGATTACTAGTATGAAATTGAGCACTCCTTCTACAAACGAGAAGTCTAGGATAAACTACTTCACTCAGTATGATAGGAACACACATTTCTTTCACAATTCAATGAATCTTAGGAATATGTATAACACAATACACACAATTAGAGATGATCAAGGTAGCTGGTTGGAAGACAAAGATCAAGTGGCACAACTGCTCTCTATGCATTTTAAAAATATTTTTACTTCTTCTAGTCCTGGTAATAATGTTATTGAGGATACTCTAAAATATGTTACTCCCATTATCAATGATGAAGTTAATTCCTCTTTGATTGCCATACCTACCTATCGGAGATTACGGATACGGTTAATAGTCTTGCTTCATGGAGCTCACCAGGGCACTGATGGTTTCCGGCGGGTTTCTTTCGGGATAAACTGGGATATTATGCAAACTGAGGTAGTTTCGCATGTTCAAAACTTTTTCAAAAACAGATTTCTCTTAAAACAGATTAATTTCTCTTACATTGCTTTAATTCCTAAGATAAAAAATGCTTCTTCTCCCCATGACTTCAGGCCTATTAGCTTATCAAATTCAGTTTATAAAATTATCTCTAAAATCTTAACGAATCGTTTAAAACCCCTTATGGATAGGTTGATTTCGCCTTTCCAGTCTGCCTTTGTTGCCAACTGTCTAATTCATGATAATGTTGTTGTTACTCATGAAATTCTGCATTCCTTTAAGAGGAAAAATAAAAGCTCCAAGAATGATTATTTATCTATTAAGCTTGATCTTTCTAAAGCTTTTGATAGGTTGGAGTGGTCCTTCATTCTAGCTGTTTTTAAAAAACTGGGGTTCTCAGATGAATGGTGTCAGATGATATCTCAATGTATTAGTACTGTTTCATATTATGTCTTGGTAAATGGTTCTCCCAGTGGCCCCTTTTATCCTTCTCGAGGCATAAGACAAGGAGACTGTCTTTCGCCTTACATTTTTATTCTTTGTATGGAAGTTTTTTCTCAATTGTTGGTGAAGGCGAGAGGATGAAAAGTTGATACAAGGCTTGATTTAAAAAGGACAACCCTTCTATCTCTCATCTTTTTTTTTTGTGATTGTATGCTGTTTTGCAAGGCTTCTGTCTCTTATGCGAAGAACCTCCTCAAGATTATTGATACCTTTGCTCAGGCTTCAGGTCAGGCAAATAATTTTGAGAAGTCTAGATTTATAACTAGCAAGAAAATGCATCATAATCATATTAAAATTTTGGCTAAAACCCTTAAGATGAAATTCCTTAGTAATTCTGAAAGGTATCTAGGGACTCCCCTTTTTGTTGGAAAACATAAAACCAGAGCTTTTAACTTTCTTATAGAGAACCTATACTCTAGATTAAGTAACACAAAAAAGACTAATCTCAATGTGGTTGGGAGAACGGTTGTTACTAAGCATGTTTTGTCTAGCTTAGCAGTTTATCATATGGCATGTTTCCCTCTTCCGATGACCATTACCTCTAAAATTGATTCCATTCAGAGAACTTTCTGGTGGTCTAAAAAGAATCCCAAAAGAGCTGCTTATTTTCGTTCCTGGGGGGATATAGGTAGGTCCAAATTAAATTGTGGTTTAGGTATTCGAAACACTTATGCTATGAATCGAGTCTTTATCAGTAAGCTAGGTTGGAGGATTATGAAAAATCCTAATTTCTTAATTTCTCGTTTTATGAAAGATAAATATTTTCCTAATCAGAACTTGTTAGAGATTGACAAAGCGGCTGATTCCTCTTCTTGGATATGGAGAGGTATAGTAAATGGAGTTCAATTTATTAAAGCTAATTCAGTCATAAAAATTAATGATGGAGTTTCTTCTCGTATTTGGTCTTCTAACTGGATTCCTGGAAACTTGCATCCTCCAGTGCCCAGACAACCTTCTCATAGTGAATTTGTGTTTGTTAATGAGCTTATTGATACTCAAAATGGTAGTTGGAATGATAGTTTGCTTTTGACTTTGTTCTCAGTAGAGGATGTTACTAGGATTAAGACAATCAGACTAAACCTTCTTCAGAATGACTCCTTAATGTGGGTGCACACTAGTAATGGAAAGTTTAACATTAAGTCTCTTGTAGTTTATGTGAATGACTTGCTTCGTCTCCAGATGATTACGCTACGGAGGAAAGTGTGGGATATAGACTGCCCAAAATTAAGTTTTTCTTGTGGAAAATATTTGCGTACATGCTTCAGTTAACTTCATGCTTAGGTCTTATAATCCACGAAGTAGATGATCTTTGTCCTCTTTGCCGAGATTTGAGGAAAGCAAGTTATACATCTTTTTATTAGTGTGAAGTGGTTAAACATATTTGGTTTGGTCTCTCTTTCTGACACTTGATCAACTTTGATCTAGACTGGATTGATGACTACTTTAATTTTGGCATGATGATGCTTTAGGGATTCCCATTTAATGTGTCTTGGCCTAGCATTGGTGGCATAGTCCTATGGTGTGTCTGGAAATTCAGATGTGAAGTGATATTTAAGAAATCCTCTTTAGATCTGAATAAGATTATTTTGGACATAAAGAGAATGATTAATACTTACATTGCTCCAAAGGCTCATGCTTTTGTTTCTCCTATTGTGGTTATCAAGATCCCTAGCACTGATGTGGATCACTTTATGTTTATTGATGGATCCTTTAAATATTATAATATGGGTTTGGGTATTATTTGGTGTGACATTGCGGAAATGTAAGAAGATGTCGTTCGGACTATGGTTTGGTGTCAAATGCGGTTGGTCTTGAAGCAAACAGCACTCATTTTGGCTATCTCTTGGGCAGAGGAGATGCATCTTACCAAAGTCGTCTTTGTCAGTGACTGTTTTCAGCTTGTGCAGTTCAGTAATGGTGCCAACACAAATGTTGCTTGGAGAAGTAGTGACCTTGTTGAGCATTGTCGGAGTTTAATTTCTAGTTCTTTGTCATTTAAGTTAATGTATGTAAAGCGTGTGAACAATCAACTAGCAGACCGGCTTGCACGTCGGGCTAGAAAATTTGGTCTTAAGGGCCTTTGGGTCTCTTTCCTTCCTTTTTAAACTTTCTTATTAGGAAGGAGAACCTTAAGGAAATCTGTAACTCTTTGATTGCTTAATAATATGGTGTGTTTTTTAGCAAGAAAAAAAAGGAAGAAGAAAACAAAACAAAAAAAAGAAACGTCCACATCCTTTTAAATGCATTTACAGTAAAACATCTATAAAATAATAGGATTTGGGACCACCCAAATCCTATTATTTTAACAGTAATGATACACACACCGTGATCGGGTCTCTTGATGTGCACCGAGAGGGGATTTGACGACCTAAATGTCACCCTCTCGCATTGGGATAGGGATGGGGCATGAGTGGGCCCCACCACCCTTTCACGCGGCGCACACTGGGAGATATTTCTCACGATGTATCAATCATTTTCGTTATTTTAAAGAGATATTACTTTAATCGATAAAATAATAATTTTTTATTTTATACATATAATAATATATATTAATTTAAAGAATAATTGTTAATTTAAAAAATTTCTTTGGTAAAAACAAAAAATTTCCATATTAAAAAATAAAAATAAAGTATTCTAGGATAAATAATTTAAATAGATTTCTAAAAGTAGAAAATATAGAACAAGATAAAAAAACATTAACGGAAATATTTTATGAACGACATTCATTTGTTTTCAAAGTAATAAATCTTATTAGTTTCCATGAAAATATATTTTTATACAGATTTTTTTTTTGTATTTAATATACAATTTAGAATTCGATTTAGTCATGAACAATACAAGCTTCTAAATCACTATGATGTCCTCTCGTCTTGAAGGTGTATGGAAGTTATTTTTCATTTTCTAATGAAATTATTATTTTATATAATATTTGGGACCAATTAATGTTTAAGGGGGATTTTTGAAATGTATTATATTACTCCATCCGTCCCACTAGTAGCTGACCTAGTTGAAGTTTGCACAATTCTTAAGGCAAGGAATGTGAAGGAGTATTTTTTAAACGTTTTTAACAATTATACCCTTAAATGGATAATGATTTGTAAAATTTAGAAATGATTTATCTCTCAAACTATACCATGGATTTTCGTCAACTTTGTATCATTGGAAAGCATTTTAAAACACCTACGTAACGAGTATAAACATGGATATCAAATTATATACTACATTTCTTATACTAACGATAATCAATCAAAAGGATAATTTTAGAAATATTCATTTGTTTAATAAAATAGATCAACTAATGGTGGGACAAAATTTTAAACTAAGTGGGTCATCTAATAGCAAGCCTATTATATTATCGAGTATTATTTTAAAAAAGTTTTACTGTATAGTGAAGAGGATTATCATTTTATGCACCGGAGTCTGAAATTCTGCAAATAAGCAGATGAGAGGGAATACCATTATGCTGATCACCCGAGTTTGAAACGCTAATCACCTGAGTCTGAAACGGGTCGTATCAATTTCCTCACCGAGAGCAACTCGGTCCAACTCATCAATAACATCATCCCATGGAGTACGGACCCCATGTGGACGAACAGTGTATCTCTTTGATTTTTCTCCGATTGCTTCCAACGATGCAAAGGTATTAACGTGAGCAATAACTTCAACATGCTCGAAATAATCAGCTGATGCTTGGTTGGAAATCATCTTCAGAAATGTTGTTTTCAGGTCATAACTATATAAAACAGATTCATCATATAAGAATATGATTTCTCCTTTCTCTGTAAGTAAAGTCGGCCGAAAGTTGCGTTTACGAGAACCCATGACTACGGCTTCGTAATCTATATCAAATTCCAGACGCCAGGTATCCTTTGGGTCGCCGTTTTTCTTCAAGGACCAGATTTCCAAACGTAATCTATCCATATAAAGACACAAATGTCCTCCAAGTGCTACAAGACCACATCTATCACTGCCCTGACGGTTTAGCATGCAAGGAGGGACGGATAGCATTCGAAACTCTTCCTTAGCCAAGTCAAAAGCCACAACCTTGTTATACGAAGTCCAATAAATAACATCATTTACATAGGTACCCGTACCCTTCGTCAACGTATCCAGACGATAGGAAATTGTACCTATCGCCCGCCACCCACAACCACTGCCAAGTGTGTATACTTGGACATTTCCTTCTTCATAGTCTAGGTAATGGATTCGAACAACCTTGTACTCATTGGTTGACCTAACATATCCAAATCCGGATGCTGTATCATTATGCATGTAAACTTCTTCTCCCTCCATCTGAAAATAATCAGGATGAACGTCTTCTTTCTTTACGACTAGTCGAGGAAGATAAACATATTCTCTGGTAAGGATTACAAATATAGATAGGATCTATAACTAAATTGTGGTGTTGAAATGTACAAACCAGGCCATTGCAGGAGCCAACTAAGTGATTACATGAAGGTAGGTCGTGCATGGGAGGATGATAGATCGTTTTCAGATTTCGATTGTATATGTATTTGTCATCAATGCTAATCCTATCACTTAGTTTTCCACCGTTGAATAGTAAAGTTTTGAACACGTTGGGATCGTCAATGCGACAAGCAAAAAAGAGACATGGCTCTACCTTATCAGCAAGATTAGCATTGCCGTCGTCGCCATCATGGAGATGGTTAAGCTGGCGAGTGAGGTGCATAGTAGCGAAGTTACCTCCCCGGATGAGAGTTACCCATTTCTTACAAACTAATTTGCACTCTAACACAGATTCAGCTGGAACCCGAAAAAGAATTTCTTGTACAATATCCGAGGGAAGAGACTCCATCGATCCTCCAACTAACAACACAGATCAAAAACCAGACGTAAGAAAAAATCTAGCTAGTTTCAGAAAAAAAAACTTTGGTGGATGTGCTTTTCTACAATGCTAGACGTTATTATTTATAGGCTACAATGGTTCCTAAAACAACACTGTGAACTTGGAAAAGGAAATCACCTAGTATAGCAATCAAAGTCCAAACTAACTAAAGACATATATGAAAACTAATGCGTTTATGTCACCTTTGAAGTGTCATTATAAAATTAAAAGGTGGCAAACAGTATTAATACGTGTTTTTTTTTTTTTTTTTATCAGATATTAATACGTGTCATCATAAGCTAATCCTAGAGGTGTCACAATGTGAAAGAGTTTAACCGGGACCAGGCTCCCTACAAAGCCCAGTCACTCGGGCTAGCCCAATTATCAGACCCGACCCACCAACCACAAAATACAGTGTTCTACAGATCATAGATTATTTAACACGTGGCGACTAAAGTTGACTTTGGTCTGCGTGTCGTTCTGTATGCTGGGTCTTAGTTTTGTGCTTGCTTTTAAATGTGGATTCCTCAGAAATAATATTGACATGGAAATTAGGGGAGGGAGAAGATTTTTTTCTACATAAAACTAAGCAAGCATGGACAAACTGCAAAGATAAAACAACAACACTACCTTGGCCATCCTCTGATATTACTGCTTGGGAGACAATCAGATCAGTACAACGCGAAATTGCTTCTTTGGTAGTTAAACCATCATAACGATAACTATTGTTTTCAGAATCCAGACAACCCGTATCAGTTCTTTGATGTGTTTCACCTGCAGTTTGCACAAATAAGTTTGATGACAAGAAAGCCCGGTGCAGGGCCCACACCGTATATGGTACGGGTACTGTTACATGTTTTACAACAAAGACAACGCTACCTTTGCCAGCCTTTGATTTTACTGCTTGGGAGCCACAGGAGTCTACTACAGTAAACATTCTTCCTGTGGAACATCACGATAAGAATTGCTTTCAGAAAACCCATACGAGTATTGGTGCCGGTACTGTTATGTTGTACAACAAAGACAAAACAACAACGCTACCTTTGCCAGCCTCTGATATTAATTACTGCTTGGGAGGAGCCATGGGAGTCTGTTAAAGTAAGTATTTCTTCTGTGGAAGTTGAACAACAATAAGTATGGCTCTCAGTTATTTGATATGTTTCACCAGTAGTATATGCAAAAAATGTTATTTCCAATTGACAAACTATTCGCTGAGAAAGCATTGGACAAACTGCATTGATAAACAACAAAACTACCTTTGACAACCTCTGATGATATTACTAGTTGGGAGCCATCGGACTTTTAGTGAAAAATGAGTACCAGCTAAATCATGATAAGTATTGCTTTCAGAATCCATATCAGTTGTTTGATATATTTCACCTGCAGTTTGCACAAATGTTTAGAAACAAACAAGTTTGATAACAAGAAAGACTGGTGCAGGACCTACATTGTCTATGAGCAAAATCCAAACATAAGCTGGTTGGTGTTTATTCAAATGTATCTCAAGCGGTTGTTCCCTCACTTCTTTTGTGAAATATTACACAAAAATCCACCGTAATATGGTGTCACATGTTAGCTGTTACAGATAGGTTAACGAAAGTCAGCTACTGCGGTTTACGTCCTGCTAATGAGATAATTCAGTTATGACTTCCCTCCAGTTACTTTACTCAAAATCTCATGGATATCGTCTTTGACAATCAACTAAGAAATCTACTCCTGAAACAATTCTTCTAGAATAGGAAGCTATAAAACCACCTCGACTAAAATTGAACGGTTAATAGTTATCTTGTGTTGTCACTTAAAACAACTATCTCATTCAACAACCTAATAGGTAACATGGAAAGAAAATTATTGAAGTGGAGAGGCACTACCCAATCTCAAGCTGGGAGAAGTATAATGGTAAGAAATGTCCTAAGTACCATTCCTCTCCACCAAATGAGTTCTTTTAAAATTCCAGAAGAAACTTTAAAGAAGATGAATTCGATCCAACTTCGATTACAAGGGCCTTTTTCTTACTTCTTTCTCAGGATGTGCAAGACAGTGGACGATTTTGGTCTTAACTTCAGAGATTTACGTTGTTTCAACCATGCATTACTGGCAAAAGTAGAGCTTTGGAGAATATGTACTACAAAGGACAGTCTTTTAGTAAGTTCTCTTAAAGCCAAATATTTTAAAAAAGTCTCATCCTCTTCATGCCCTTAAAAAGGCGGAATCTATTTGGTCTTGGAAGAGTGTTAGTTCTGAGTTTGATTTCATCAAAAGGTTTAGTTGCTGGTCAGTGGGCAATGGCAAACAAATTCTAATCTGGCAAGATAAGTGGTTACCGCATCAAGAATATCCTCCTTCTCCTTCTAATGGTTTCTCCCTCAAATTTGTATCTTAGTTAATTGATGAAGACACTAAAAGTTGGAAGAGTCGGCTTATCAATAATCTGTTTGATTCCGACACAGCTCAACAGATCCTCAGAATGAGAATCCCTCAAAACTGTGAATACAAGATATGTTGGACTCTGACCAAGAATGGTAGCTTTGCAGTCAAGTCTGCCTACTAAGCTCTTTACAACTTGAAGAATCATAATGGTCAAGCATACTACAAACCAGCTCGTAATAATATTTGGAGGAAAGTCTGGAATGTTAAAGCCATCCCTAGAGTAAGATTGTTTATCTGGAAGCGTGTTAAAGATACAGTACTATCCAAGGAAAGAAAGAATGAGCAGAAGAATAACACAAGAAGAAGTTATTTGTGGGAGATGCAAATGTGCTACTGAAACTAAGTCTAAGTTATGCTAAGTTAATTAGAGTTACAGATTAATCATGATTTCTCTAGCAATCATAGGAAAAGCTTTGCATAAAGAATGTAGGAGTGGAAAATCCTACCACTACATCCAAAGGTAACTAAACACATACACAAGGAAGCGAAACGAACGAAAAGTAATGGAACACAAGATATACGTGGTTCGGCATGATTACCTACGTCCACGGGGTGTAAAAGAAGATCTTATTACTCGACTCAAGATTACAAGGCGGATTTATCTCTCTCAATGCTTTAGTATGCTCTCTTTCCTCACTTCTTGCTTAAGTTCTTTCTCTCTACATGGCCTCTATTTATAGTTACAAGTGATGATACATCCGGTACTACGGTGTTAGGCTTGGTGTAGCTTCCTCGATGTTCCTCCCGAGCGATCGGTCGATGCCCCCGGCCGATTGTTCTTATTTGTTCGGGTCGCTGTGAGCGAGGAATGATGCACACCTTACGCCAACTCGTCACTCGATGTCGCCCGTTCGATGGGAATAACCGATGTCGCCCTTGGGATCCTTGGCCGAGCCTTCCCTGACCGAGTCCTTCTTATCTCTTCACCCACTTTGTCAGCGCATTTATGGCTCCGGTGCCCGATGTCCATCGCATCACAACTTTTTCCCTTTTTCTTCGACTTTCGGCTCCTCTTTCCTCACGCCCGTTCGGAGAGCGTCCGGTACTCTAGATGCATGCTTGCTCCGGGTGCGCCATGGCTTAGGATCGTTCCACTGTCCTGTGGATTATTTACACCTACATTTATGCCCCTTCTTTCACTCGTGTAGTCAACACGTGGGAAGAATAACGCCTCGTCTTCCCACGTCCTCGGTCATGCGGCTTTCACGCATCTTGTTCCCCACTCGCTTGATTACTCCAACCGGTTCACCTTCTCTGCTCAGGTTACCACGGGAGGGTTTATAAATCCAACGCTCGAACCTAGTTTCCCTCTTATTTCTTCCTCTCTTGCAACTTCATCCCCTTTTTTCCATCTTCTCTGCGTCTCCATCTCCTTTGTGTCTTCATCTTTCCTCCACCCTCTTTTATTTGTGTTGCAAGGCAAATTCCTTAACAAACTTCTTCCCTTCCTTCTCCGTTATCCGTCGTCTTCTCCGTTTCCGTCCATGCTGCAATCTCCGGTTCGGTCGTGCTTTTGCTTCTTCCTGCCGTTTTTCTTATCGGTTTGCATGGCCTCTTCAACTCCTCAAATGACGGAAAGAAGGTGTGTGAGTTATGTGTTTTTTTGATGACGACGGTGTATCGCTTGATTCCTTGTTCGTCATAGAGAGTCCTTCCAAGTATGATTACCGCGCTCTTGATTCTATCTTTCTGATAACTCATCTTCGTTTTCTTGTAGGGCTGACAAGAGGGCTCCTAAGGATCTGTCGGATGAGCAGTATGTTCATCAGTTAAAGAGCGAGTTCGATCTTCACGGATATGACGTCAGGCTCTTGTCAGGCCAGAAGGGTGTCTTGAGAAAAGATGATGTTCTGAGGTTTCCCCATTCGGCCGAGGCGACCATTGTTACCGGGGGCCAGGTTGGAGCTCGGACTGCGTTTCCCCTGTATGATCCTAGTCGTCCATTTTGGTACGAGGCTCTCTCAAGATTCGCCGTGTCGCGCTTTGGCTCGGTGGAATGGCAATACTTTCCGCATCTTGTCCGAGTGGGAGAGGCGCAGCCGGGGCGAGTGTTCTCCTACTGCTTGGTCCACTTACGATCCTTCCCAGGCGAGTGACTATACTCCTGGGAGCTTCGCCGACAATTATCGGAGCGGGACCACTACTAACGGCGATCTCGCCGGATTTGCTGCCAGCCCTCACCGTCATAAGACCCTTCCCGAGGGAGTCAGGAGACTTCTTTTGGATGAGGACCCCGAGGGGAAGAGTTCCAACAAGCACGCCCGTCATACCAATGATACGGCTTGGGACCGGGTTCATTGGCCATTTCCGGCCTCTTTTGAGTGGCAAGCTCCCTCCTCCGCCGAAGTTTATCCTTTCTGGGTAGTCAACGTTGATCGGGTCGGTGCATTTCTCTGTTTCTCTAGTTTGGTTGATCGGATCAGGAGACTTACGGGGTAGTATTTTGTTTTGGTGGTGTTTTTCAGACTAAGTCCCAGGGTACTCCTTCTGAGGTTTTCGTTCATCGGAAGAGGGATAGGATTGGCGGAGCCGAGGAGGATCTGAGGGAAGGTAACAAATATACTCATTGTTTTTTATTTAACGTACATGTACGTGCCCCTATTTGTTGCCTTGCATGGATCGACGTCGGGCGATACGCGAAGTTGAAGGTTGACAAGGTTCTTTGGTACCTCGGCGAAGGATGGTGAGGATCCCGATGATCGACTACCTTTGTCACATTTCTGGGGAGGTCGCCTCTTAAATCGTCCGATGATTCATGTCCGCCTTTGTAGGTGGGAAGCCTAAGGGTAGGGGTAAAGAACCTAAGGGGGATGTGCACGCCCGGAGAAGGATGTGCCGGGAAGTGGGCGGTGAAGGGATTGTGCTTGCCGATGGCCTTGTGTATGTTGTGTCGATGGTGATGATGAGGAAGATCTTTTTGACGACGAGGACGATGCTGCGATAAGGGGGAGTTGGGTCGGGCGGGAAAATCGGGTGGCGGTGGGGGCGATTTGATTGACCGTGATACGGAGAGTGTTGATGGCCAACCGTGAAGGCTTTTCCTACCGTGGTTCCTAATCCCGTGCGAGTACCTCCTTCACTATCTCGGGCCCTATATGTAACTCGCTTGGGCGCTCATTTCTCCAGATTTCGCCTCTTTGTCCGATGAAGAGAAGGTCGATGCCGTCGCATTGTATGAGGCTGGCCAAAAAGTACCTTCGACCTCCTGGTGAGTTGAGCTGCTCGGGTGTCGCGTTTTTGTACTAGTTTAGGGCTGACTATGTTGGCATTGTTTTTAGGATGTCAACCGCTCGCTATTGAGTGCTGCCATTCAACGTCGGGATGCCATCGAGAGGGAGAATCTTCGTCACTTCTGCGACGGGGAGCGTGAACGGTCTCGAGGGCTGGAGAGGGAGTTGGCCAAAACCCAAGGTATGCATTTTCTTTCCGCGACTAGTTGTGATTGATCTCATAGTGCCAATATCCTGAGTTTAGTACTCCTGCTAGCCGAATCGTCTATTGCGGAGGCCGAGGCTGCCACAAGATGTCGTTTGTCGAAGAGGAAGCTAACATAGAACGAGATCATGTCTCGAACTTACAACAGAGAATAGTCAATAAGGATGCTAAAATTGACCGTCTGGAAACCGATATTGAAGATCTTCAATCCAAACTTTATCGGTATGAGACGTTTGAGTATGTTCCCGAGGAGATAGATAATTTGAGGCGGACTTATCTCACTTCCGGGTATAGCGGCCGAGAAAACATTATTAGCCGACAACTTAGAAGTTCAATGTGGCCGGCTAAGACTTCAGGTCCGAGATCTGCATGCAGATCGCCTTCGGATCTTGGGGGAGAGGGATGCGACTGAGAAGCGTAGCCAAGAGGCCCTTGAGAAGCTTAAGGAGTTTAGAAAGGTTTACGAGGAGTTGGATTGGGTGCGTGCTCAATTGTCGGGCTTGCGCTGCCCATTCCCCGACGAGAGGGAGGAATGGAGTGATCACAAGAAGTATTGCCCCACTAATGAGTTTAATGAACAGCGATACCTAGAACTTTCTTCGAAGGTGTCGGCCCTCGAGTGTAGCACATTGTCAGTCCGAGAGTCGGTTAGAATAATTGCCCCTTTGTTAGAAGGTGGTGTGTTTTGTGTCGTGCTTTGCGTGTTGTTATCTTGTTCTTTGTTGTTGTGTGGTGACCGTTCTTGTTGTCTTGGCAGTAGAAGCGGAAGAAAGCGGCATCGTTGGAGGAGGAGAATATTCGTCGAAGGGGAAGGAGGCTCATCCGCTCGATCGAGTGGCCACTTCTTGAAGCGGCGTCGGAGCAACTAGCGCGGGATCTTGTTGCCGAGAAAGCGAAGTTCGGTGAGGAACTCGTCTTGCGGGTCAAGGCTGGTGTGAAGGCGGTGCTTGATAAGAAGCGAGCCGATCTTTGCGCCAAGAGGGCTGTCACGGGTTCTACTTCCTCCAAAGAGTGATCCTGTCTTTTGTAGCGGCTTGCGTCGTTGTCTTGCCCTTTTCCTCGGGTTGTAATTCGCTTGAACACTTTGGTAACTTCTTGCATAACTTGTTATGGGGTCTTTGCGTCCGGTTTATTTCTTGTTCTTGCTACGATGTTGTTACACTACTTGCCGTTATTATTCTTTTTTATGTTGGGTCGCCCGTGTGTGGCTTTCTTGTTGTAGCCTCGTTTTTGTTCTTTCTTATGCATAGATAGACAGGTTAGTCACAAATGCGTTTCTGTCATCGAACACACTCAACAAGGAGGGTCATCGGGCCGATGCCATGTCTGGCCCGAGGCATCTCATCACGATCTTCGAGATCGGTGGAAGGGGAGTTGGTCTTGCCTAGTTTCTATGGGATCGATACCCCAGAAGTTATCGATTAATCTTCTTGGGCAAGTGATTCGGCCACTTGCGAGGAGAGCAATGTTGTCTGCTCGGCGTCCGAGTACTCATGCCTCGACAATCGGCCCTGGTTTCCAACCACCGGGGCCCCCGAACTACCTCGGCACTTGCACAATGCCGTCGCCCAGAGTTCGAATAGCCGTGTTAGTGTAAGTCGCCCGGCACTTGCACAATGCCATCGCCCCAGGTTCGAAACGACCATTCGAGACGCACTTGTCATATTTCCAACCCCCGCGCGGCTTTTCACGGAAATAAATGACAAGATATCTTACCCGATCTTACGGATGGTAGATCTTTAGTCGCGTCGCGTTCCACGGCCGTGGCTCGGGTTTTCCGTCCGGTTTCAGTATCTTGTATGCCCCTTCTCCAGCTTTCTCAACTATCGTGTAGGGTCCTCCCCACCGTGGTGCAAGTTTACCGCCCTTCTTGTCACGCTCATAGCTAGGTAGGAGCTTTAGTACCAGCTGCCCTGGTTGGAATTCTCTTGGTCGGACCCGTTTGTTGTATTCCCGCTGGATTCTTCGTTGGTAATTTTCCATTTTTTGTAGGGCCATTTCTCTCGTTTCTTCCAAATCGTCAAGTTTAGCCAAGATAAGGTCCGCCGAGATGTTTCGCCTCCACGCTTCGGTCCTGGTGGTAGGTATCATCGCCTCCGTAGGTAGGATGGCTTCTGTTCCATATGTTAGCATGAAGGGTGACATCCCGTTGCCTCCTGCGCGAGTTGTCTGTATGCCCACAAGACATTGTAGAGTTCTTCACACCATTCCCCATATTCTCCGTCGAGTTTCTTCTTCATGTTATCGGCGATGGTCTTGTTTGTGATCTCGGCCTGTCCGTTGCTTTGGGGGTATAGGGGCGTGGACTTGCTTTTTCGGATGTTGTACGTGTTGAATAGTAGGTCGATGTTTTTGCCTTGCAATTGTTTCCCGTTGTCAGAGACGATTGCTGCCGGGACCCCAAAGCGGCATATGATGTGTTCCCAGATGAACCGAAAAACATCCTTATCCCGTATGTGCCTTAGCGGAGCGACCTCAACCCACTTGGTGAAATAGTCGGTGGCCACAATTAAATACTTCCTTTGTCCCGATCCAACGTGTAGCGGTCCCACGATGTCGATTCCCCATTTAGCAAAGGGCCGGGGGTGATGACGGAGTTTAATGTTACGGCCGGCGCGTGTATCTTTTTCCAAACTTCGGCACTCGTCGCAAACGGTGGCCATATGCTTCGCGTCCTCATTCATGTACGGCGAAGTATCCCATGGTTTTAGCTCGTGCCGCTAAGGTCGCGGCTGGCGTGGTTTCCCATTGCCCCATAGTGTAATTCGTTAAGGATCATCTGCCCCTCTTCCTTACTTAGGCATTTTAGCAATGGTCCTAGGTATGATTTTCGGTATAGGGTGCCATCCCTAAGTTCGTCGCGCGGCTTTGCTCTTGATCTTGTTAATCTCGAGGCCTTCCCTTGGGCAACTTTCTGTTTCGAGGTATTCATGAATCGGCTTTCTCCAATCATCGGCCCGGTATTGGTCGATAGTGGTTGCCGCAACTTGTGCGCCGATGTCCATGCCCTCGGGTACTGAAGGCATTAGGATCCTCATTACGCGAATACCCTCAACGCTTGAGTCAGTCAACATGGAAGCGATATATGCCAGGGCATCCGAGTGCCGATTGTCTTTCCCTGGATGTGTCGGAATTTGATGCTTGGTATTTGCCCGATGTAGGATTGGGCGAGCTCCAGATATTTTTGCGGCAAAGGGTCATGTATGGCATATTGCCGGTGATTTGCCGCACAACTAGCTGGGAGTCGCTTGTCAATCGTACCTCTGGATGCCCATCTCCACAATCAAGCGTAGGGCGTGTATTGCGCCGTACTCAGTGACATTGTTGGTTGCTTTGAACTCAAGCCTAAAAGAGTGGACCATTTTTTTGCCCTTCGGTGTCGTAAAGACCAGTCCTAGACCCGACCCATTTTTATTGGATGACCCGTCGACGAAAACCTCCCATCGTGTCGGGCTGCAGGTCTCGAGTAAATCGGGTGAATCTTCTTGGTCTTCCTCCATTCCGGGAATGTCTTCTACTTCGTCCTCGTCACTTTGGGGAAGTCGCAAAAAGTCGACCACTGCTGCGCTTTACACACCGTCCTCATTTCATAAAAGATATCGAACTGCTTTATTTGTGCGCTCCATTTGGAGATCCGCCCCGACCTGGCTGCATTGTCAAGTACTGACTCTATAGAGGATTTGGTAAGTACTCGGATCTTGTGAGTTTGGAAGTACGTTCGGAGCTTCTGTGTTGCAAACACTAACGCTAGTATGAGTTGTTCGATTCTGGTGTAGTTCTTTTCCGCCGGGTTCATGGTCTTGCTTATGAAATATCTAGGCTTTTCTTCGCTCCTCGCTCTTGACTAACACGTTAGCGCTGATAGCGTGGTGGTTGCCAGAGGTACAATGTCGATACGTCTTGGGCTCGGGTCTTTGTAACACTGGTAGGCTTGCCAGGTGTTGCTTGATTTTCTGGAATGCTTCCTCACACCCCTCGGTCCATTTAAACTTCTCTCCCTTCCTGAGCGTCCCGAAGAAGTCCTTGCACTTGTCCGACGATCGAGAGATGAATCGTCCTAAAGCCGCTAGGTTTCCGTTCAGCCGTTGTACGTCCTTAAGCATTACGGTGAAGGCATTTAAACGGGCTCGATTTTATCTGGATCTGCCTCGATCCCTTTCTCGGTGATTATGTATCCTAGAAACTTGCTCGAGGTGACCCAAAAGGTGCACTTGGACGGATTCGCTCTCATCTTGTACTTTCTCATGGTTTGGAAGATGCCTCTAAGGTCGTCGACGTGGGTTCCGGCCACTTTGCTCTTGACCAGCATGTCGTCCACGTATACTTCAATGGTGTCGTGTATTTTTCCTCAAACATGTCCTCCACCAGCCTCGGTATGTAGCGCCCGCATTTTTCACCGAATGGCATCTTGGTGTAACAACATAGTCCTCTTGGCGTGAAAAAGGATGTATGCTCCCGATCTTCGGGGGCCGGGGGATCTGGTTATACCGAGTACCCATCCATGAGCGTGATCGCTTGATGCAGACAATGGATTCCACTAGTTGGTCAATCTTTGGGAGAGGGAAGCTGTCCTTCGGGCATGCCTTGTTCAAATCGCTATAGTCGACGCAAATTCGGACGCCCCCATTCCTCTTGGGGACTATCACCATATTAGATATCCATTGCGGATCTTGGGCCTTTCGGATGATTCTGCTGCGTCTGAGTTTCTTCGACTCTGCCTCTATGCTGGTTGTAGCTCGGGTGCAATTCTTCTCATTTTAAATCGATCGGTCCGAACTTGGGGTCTATCCTTAGATGGTGCGAGCAAACTTACGGATCGATGCCTTCCATGTCGTGCATCTGCCGAGCAAATACATCCATGTGCTCCTTCGGGAGGGCTATCATTCTTTGGGATTGCTCATTCGTCAAGCGTGACCCTATTCTCACTAATCTCGGTTCCTCCTCTGTGCCCAGATTAACTTGCCGAGTTGGTTCTAGGGCCGAAAAGTTTTGCTTTGGCTCGCCGACGGTTGCCGGCTCCTGTGATTGCTATAAGACTTACATGTCGCTTTGCTTCGTAGGTGGCGATGGCTTGTGACATCACCTTTTCCAATTCCTCTCCCTTCCATTTCCTTAGACTTCTTCTTTTCTTGGCGTTTCCTCGACCGTCTTTCCTCGTTCGTTGGATGTCTATTTGCACACATTGTCTTGCCGCTTGGGGTCGCCTAGTACTTCTACTACTCCACGATAAGAAGGAAAGCGCGATTTCGATGGTAGGCCGAGGCGACTCCCTTGATCCTGCGATCCAAGGTCGTCCCAGGATCGCCTCATATGGTGAAGCGACATCGACTACGCAAAAGGTGGTCAATGTGTCAAGGAACCCTTCCCCATCCGAGACTACGAGTGACTTCTCCCTTTGGCACCGTCACCGTGCCGTTGAAGCCGGGGTCGATAAGTCGATGGGATCAGGATGTCATCAGACAATTCCATCCTCTTGAAAGTGTCATAGAACAAAACTTCGACTGAGCTACCACTGTCCATTAATATTCTGCGGACGCCCCATTCTTCAATCATCAGGGTTATTACTAAGGGATCTCCATGCGCTTGTCCGTTCAATGGGACATCTTTCGCCGAAAACGTAATCGGTTGCATCATCCACGGCTCCATAGGGAGGGTCTTGGCCACGCTGAAGATTTCTTTGCCCGATCTATCCCTCTTGTGTATTCTCGAGGTGATACCGGTTCCTAAATCGTATCCTTGTGTTGCTGAGTGTGATATGGTGTTACAGGTGAACTGAGCGCCGCGATTGATTCTTATTTGATGTACGGGACCTCGGGCTGGGCCGGTGTCGATGGTGTTTTGACGAAATGCCGTAGATACCCATCGCGGATCGGGTCTTCCGGACGATGTCCTTCACTTCTCTACAATCGTTGGTTGAGTGGCGCGGGCCCCGTGATAATGACGAAACTCCGGGTGGTTCCTCGTTCCCGTCGAATTGGATTCCCCGAGTCTTGGGGTATCGGATATCATTCCTTTTTTCCACTTCCTTGAACACTTCTTCCAAGGGTGCATTGAGCGGGGTGTATGATCTTGGCTCGTGGCGAGGCTTCTTTCCCCTCTCGACCCAGACCTTCTTGTTTTCGCCCTGGGACTGGGCACCGGGCCTTTTCTCGGATCGTTTCGTGGCTTCTCTCGGGGTAGCCTCTTCTGTGGTGCTCGCCTCTTGTATTCCCCTGTCTTGCGCTCCTTCCTGGATCTCCTCCAAGGCTATATAGTGCTCCTGCATCTTCCGGATCTCCCTTAGCGTCTTGGGCTTCTCTGTGTACATCGCCACCCAGATGGGGTCCGACTTTCTTAGCGAGTTCTCGAAGCCGAATATTTCTTTGGTCGGCCAGGTGCCTTCCCTATATCCGTGCATAACTTTCTCCATCTATCCGTTAAGGAACGCAGCGGTTCCCTCGATCTTCGTGCCGGGGTAAATAACTTGTCGACTGCGGGCCGAGCTATCTTTGTTATGCATGTACGTCTCGAGAAAGGTTTCCACCAAAACCGCATAGCTCCCAACGGATTTATCGGGTAGGGTGTAGAACCAACTCTTCGCTTCTCCTTCAAGATGCGCGGGGAAGAACTTACACATGACTACATCGTAATTCTTCCACCGTAGTAAGGACATGCCGTACATCTTGATGTGTTCTCCGCATCGCCCGATGCCATCGAACCTAGATGGGAAGATTGGCGATGTGCACTTTGGTGGAAATGGTGTTTGGTCCAGTTCTCTGTAAACGGTGTCTTACGGAAGCCGTTGATTACTTACCTAACTTATCATCCTCGCCATCTCCGGTCGGTTTCTTAACCATCTGCTCAAGCGTTCAATCTTTTGTTTGGTGGACGCGTCCGTGCTTTCGTTGGTTACTTCCTCATCGGCCGAGAATCCTCGGACGGCCCATACCCTTCTCTTGACCGATTAGGGTAGGGTACTCGTCCTCGGCTTGGCGAAGGGTGGGCGTCCCTTGGTGGAGTGTGGTTCTTTGGAGCGCCTCGGCTTGATGATCCCCTCGACCCCGTCCTCTGTTGCGGAGTTGGTGGTTCTCGTATTCTAGTGCCAAGTTTCTCCTCTGCAATTCTCTCATTAGATCCTCCTGTCTTCTCTGACTTGCCAGTATGGCGAGTAACATCGGGTCGGTGCTCTCGTGGCTAGAATGACCGTTCATTTGGTGTCCCGTTGTGTTAGGGGGTGCGGTTGGGGGTCTCGCGGTGGGAGCGATAGGTGGGACGATCGGGCCGTTGGGTGATTGGTCACTCTTTGGGGGAACAACCGGAGGCTGTGGGGCGGTTGGCCAGGTGCTGGGGGACGTCTCGATTAGGGTTCCCTCCTGCCAAGTGTACTCGCCTAAGCCTTTCGGCCTCTCGTTCTAAATCTCTTTGGTGCTCTGCCAGGTTGTCTCTCCCTTCTTTGTTCCTCGTGTATAGTTTGGACTTCCTCCTCCTCTTCGGTATCCGATGCGGTTCTCCGTCCTCCATGCCCTCGTTCCTCGGCCCCATCTGACTTGGGTTAATCCTCAATCTCTCGGATGGGAAGTCGTCATCTCGGCCCAGATCGATTTCCTCGTCGACCGTGGTCATGCCTTTGATCAACGCTTTGAGTCTCGCCCGATTGTTGGGTCGACGATCTCCGTCTTTGAGAATCAGTGAGTCCCTCTTGCCCGCTGGATCCGCCAGCGGCTCGGTTCCTCGGGATCCTGCTCGTCACTCTGGAGGTACTTGCCATTGCCTTTGCTATCGTCCTCGCTCCTCAGCTCGCCTTATCCGTTCGTTCCTACGTCAGCAAAGGGGACAGCACTTACTTCGAACTGCTTTCGAAAAAGTTAAGGATGGAGTACAGCAGTTCAGTGCAGAGTGAAAAAGGTCTCTATAGTACGCTTCCACCTGTACTAGCGCGTCGGTCTCGGCAATCAGGTCGCTTTCGCCACAAAGGACAAATTACGAAAGGCTGTCTCGACCGACCGTCGCTTTCGGTACTTTCCTATGCATTTATTATTATTTGTCCTAACATTCCTAGCGCCGAAGTCATTAATCATTCGTGCGTTGAATCGAAAGATTTCTTTCATGGCGATGACATGCGGCGACGGCGGCCCTTAGCAACCGGCGTGCGATGGCATAAGTTTCTTACTGGTTCGTCACTGATCTTTGTGAGGCCCTTAGCGTAGGATTATGGTGAGACTCGGCCATTCATCATAATCCCTCCGGCCATGGTTTCCAAGGACTAGTTTCAACGATTACGAACTAGCCCGTTTCCACCGTCATCGTGCTTTAATTGCCTTGCTAGAAGGCGGGTGTAAAATGTAGATAGTTGCAACAACATTTACGCACAGGAGATAGTCCCGATAACCTACGCGTTGCGTTTGTTTGAGTTTTTCGCTTAGCATCAACTATCCTTTCTAAGCGTCGATAGGAGTCATCGAATCTCTCTTGCAACGGGGTTTGGAGCCGCGGATCATAATCATCGAGATGGGATTCCCTTCTAGCTTCTACCCACATCGAAAGATGCTATTTAGGGAGCTCACGGGTCATCCGATGACTCTCTCGAGGTGTTTCAAACAGACACACAAAGCGACTTAATTTAAGCGGAAAACTTGTTTTGCTTGAAAATGGAGACCTCCTAAAAAACACAAAACGACCTTATATCGGCTCGACACGAAGATAACAAAACGAAGATAACTTGCAAAAATGCAAGGCTAACTTTATCAATCTCGACAAGATGTTGCTACGTAGGTGAAGATACCAAAGCAAGAACACAAAGTTAACCTCTATCAATTCACCAAGACATTACTAAAAGCAAACAGAGATAGCAGACGAAAGGGTTTTCTCCTTCTAGGCGTCAACCGACCACAAGGTGGCTTAGGAGCTCGGAGTTTTCCCTTTCAACGGGACATTCTTGAAAAAAACGGAGATAGCAGACGAAAGGGTTTTCTCCTTCAACGTCAACCAGCGCACAAGGTGGCTTAGGAGCTCGGAGTTTCCCTTTTAGCGTCCGATTTCAAGGTATCCGGAGATGTTATACGTCCCCTTAGTGGGCGCTGAATGTAGGAGTGGAAAATCCTACCACTACATCCAAAGGTAACTAAACACATACACAAGGAAGCGAAACGAACGAAAGAAGTAATGGAACACAAGATATACGTGGTTCGGCATGATTACCTACGTCCACGGGGTGTAAAAGAAGATCTTATTACTCGACTCAAGATTACAAGGCGGATTTATCTCTCTCAATGCTTTAGTATGCTCTCTTTCCTCACTTCTTTGCTTAAGTTCTTTCTCTCTACATGGCCTCTATTTATAGTTGCAAGTGATGATACATCCAAGTACTACGGTGTTAGGCTTGGTGTAGCTTCCTCGATGTTCCTCCCGAGCGATCGGCCGATGCCCCAGATTGTTCTTATTTGTTCGGGTCGCCAGCTGAATAGAATGATGCCTGTTTTCGCCAACTCGTCACTCGATGTCGCCTGCCTCGATGGGAATAACCGATGTCGCCCTTGGGATCCTTGGCCGAGCCTTCCCCGACCGAGTCCTTCTTATCTCTTCACCCACTTTGTCGGCGCATTTATGGCTCCAGGTGCCGATGTCCATCGCATCACAACTTTTCCCTTTTTCTTCGACTTTGGCTCCTCTTTCCTCACGCCCCAGATTCGGAGAGGCGATCCGGGTACTCTAGATGCATGCTTGCTCTCGGTGCGCCATGGCTTAGGATCGTTCCACCTGTCCCTGTGGATTATTTACACCTACAAAGAACAGGTGTATGAATTTCACACAACTGTTTTAATTTCTACAATAAAGATAAAGACTTTTTTTCCCTTTTTTTCTTTTTTGAAACAAAGAACCTTTTCATTAATGGAAATTTAACGCTGATGTGGGTTATACATGTAATCAGAAAATATGGAACATCACCAATACTACGCAACCAGAGTCAGCAAACAAGGAAATCAATCTGATCAAAAAAAAAAACAAGGCAATCAAATCCTATCAGAATGCATAACATCATCATCAAATCCTGCCTTTGCAGATGAGAAGCCAAATTATTCACGAGAACAAGATAGAGCAGCATTTTACTGTAGCGTTCAACTCACTGTGACTCTACCGTTTGTTCATCACAAGGACACCAGTGTCTTAAACAACACATAATAAGCTACAAAGTTCCATCACCTGGACACCAGTGTCTTAAACATCACTTAGACACCAGTGTCCGGATCCTTTCACTTTTTTTTTTGTGTGTGTAATATTACGCTCTCTTTACAACCATTTCTTTTGGATTCTCTCTAATGTGGAGAATGGCAAGCCATCTCTTCTCCGACTCCGCTCCTGGCAATGCTGGTTAATCTGGAACTCAGCAAAAGCGCAGCAGTGGATTCTCTCTCTCTTCAAGGGAAAGTCCACTGAATCCTGGTTCGCGTCTGCAGGGTAACGAAGTTGAGCGTTTTAATTACTCTTGCTAATGAAGTAATTGAGTTACGACTTCCCTCAATTCCTTTACCCAGAATCTCATTAAAATATCGTCTTTGCCAATATTTAACCCTCAAACAATTACTCTAGAACAGATAAAATCTCGACTAAAATTAGTTAATTTGTTGTCAGTTGTCACCTTAACAACTTGCAAACTAGTAGATAAACTCTACCAAGCAAAACCTAATTGTTTATACTAGCGTTTGGGAAAAACAAAGATTGATCATGAGTAATCATAGAAAAACTTAGTAAAACAGATGTAATTCTAGGACAAAGAACAGGAGTACGAATTCCACAGGGCTGTTTTAATTTGTAAAGAAGATAGTCATACCTCTTTCTTTGTTTGTTACTGGCCCTGCGATAAAGAGCTGCAAATATTCAAGTCCCCTTTGTGTTGTTTGTTATGCTGCAAAAAGATAACATATACTTTTAAGTCTAGAGAAAGTCCATGATACAAAATAATGACCATACTCATCTCTACAAAAAAACACTAACTAATAGCTTGAGTATTCAGATATAGGCAGCCAAGTATACAAAAATTACATAACTCTATTTTAAAATACACTAGCAAGTCCTATACACAAACCAATCTACAGACCAAGGGGTGCCAGATTATACTAACAAAATACAACTCTAAAAAATGAAAAATGTATATATACACTTGAAATTTAAGGAATTTGCCTCCATGTAGTAATTTATATTGGAGAAATATAAATTTTGTCACTTTGAAAATCATGGTCAAATGTATAGTTGTTTGAGAAAAATAGGTAACTTTTTTGGGTTGTTACCACCCTAACTTACTGACAGAAATAAGTCTCCGGCCGTTCCACGGAACTTAGGCAACTTGCTCCAAAAAATGGAGTATCCCGGATCCAAATAAAAAGTGAACATACGTCCGGGTGAACAAAATTAAAGACAGATTACGTCTCCAATTCCATAGTAGCTGGGAAACTTGCACTAAAAAAGGGGTATTATTTTTTAGATCTAAATAACAAGTGAATTATAATGTCCCAAAATTTCAATTCAAGTAAATAAATTAATTTTTGCAGTCACCATGATTCAAACCCCAATGCAACTCAGTGATGTCTAACACAAACAAAAGAACATTACTGACCGATTTATGTCTAACACAAAAATGGCAATGTTTTCAGATCTAAATAAACCCAAAAAGTAAATCAAAGGCTTAACCTATGTTGTGAAAGGCGAGCGCCTTTGGCGCTTAAAAAAGCGCCAAAGGCGCACTAAGCGTTGACCTGGCGCACTGGAAAAAAGGGCGCCTGTGCGCCAAATTAAGCTTAAACCTGGATTTTTCTAAAAAAAGGCGCGCCTAGGGCGCCTTAGGCGCTAGGCGCTGGGCTTGGCGCCTCGCCTTGCCTAGCGCCTTTTACAACATAGGCCTTAACTTTCCTCAAACCAATCAGAATACAGAGGGATCAGAGAGCGTTGAATAAGAATAGCAGAAGAAAGTACAGTCATTATCTTCACAAGAGAAGACAAACAAAACATTAAATTCAAAAGTATGGCGTTCGCAGAGTCATACCGCCTGCCTCTCTCCTCAATCATCACTATCCTCTACCCGATTACTTTTCTGATGAAACTCAAAACAAAGCCTGCGCCATGGAGGCTCAGAAAATATATGGTCTTTGTGTGTGTTGGTGAAGATAATACACAGGAAAAGTAAATAAAAAGAATAATTTAATAGGGTGGGTGGGGTCGGTAGCATCTGACTAGCACGTGTCAATCTAACTAAAAACCAAACAAGTTTAATGCAGTTTCGTACTAGGTAAACTGATGTCACACCACACCTAAAGTTGTAAGGTTCTCCAGTTGGCTGTTGTCCGCCTCTAGATTGGCCAGTCCATTCGCCGCCTGATTGCCTTCCTTGTAGTTGTGCTTGACGGTGCAGTAGGGGATCTGTCTCATGATTTGTTTGGTTTCAGATATCATTCCTGAGATGTACCAAGGAGGATTGTCGTCTGAGGTTAAGAATCGAAGCAAGTTTTCCGAATCAGTTTCAAATTGAACCTTTGGTCAACTTCGATTCTTTTGTCTTCTTGCTCGCTATGAGCATTGCCCATGATTCAAATTTCTACGAGGGCGGTGGTGATTCCTAGTGGTTGTGCCACGGCTACCAAGGTGTTAGCAGAAGCATCCCTATAAATGAAACCTGCTCTAGCTATTCCTGGGTGCCCTCGCGCTGCTCCATCTGTGTTGATCTTGATATAGTCTAGATCAGGTTTAACCCACCCTATGAAGATTGTTGTAGACGTTCGTGTTGTATTTCTTGGGTTTGCAAGAGCTTGTATTCCAGGTACTACAGGAGGGAGGTTTTCCTGTGCCCATGAGAATTCTTTTTGTAGACTGATAGCCATCTGGGTGATGTTACCTGGATTTGGTTGCCTTTGTCGATAAATATAGTCATTCCTAGCTATCCATAATGACTTAAAAGGAAACAAGGTCAATTTTTTTGACAGAGTGATGAGTTTTCGATTGTAGAATTTGTGTAAAGTACACTCTTGTCCGAGGCTATGTATATTGTCAATCAACAAAATCTTAGTCTTTCACTTAGTACTTTACACACGTTATCAGATTGGAGTAATACCAATCTCTGGAGTTAACCACGAGTGATGCTACGTTCGCCGCCTCTCAAAACCGGAGGAAATCCCGTGAGGGGATCGGATGGACGAGGGCAAAGCCTCTCAACATCGGGATTATAAATGGGTAAGGTGGGTCTCGCGGGTTAAAGTAGATCCCGCGATCTCTGGTGTCTCACGGATAATCGCCGGGATTTTTTCGTTGGTGTATTAAGCATTGTTGGTTAGCCACTTCCGCTTTTTCTACATTCTTTTTAGTAATTGATTGGGTTTGGTTTGTTCAGAGTCGAAAATTTGAAACAATTGAGACAAGATATCGAAAGGCTCATACGATAAAGGTAGCAAAAGGAAAAGAGTAATGATGAAAAATAAGTAAAGGTCATTGGTTAGCTAGTATCTGACTCACACATATCAATCAAGGTTTTCTCCGTATAAAAACCAACAGACTACTACTGCAAATCATTCAATGCAGTTGGTACTATCACTATAGCATATAACTAAAAAGTAACTGAATAATCAATCAAAGACTCGTATTTTCTCTTATTCAATGATGATAAAATAAAGGGTATATGTTCAGGCTTCATTCAAATCAACATTGAAATTGCAAGCATGTATCTTTCCTACGTGATATGATGCTAGGTGTAGTCCCCTACAAATGGAGAGAAAAACTGAAATAGTCCTCATGTTCAAATATCAAGGGGAAAAAAAGAAGCAGTATAAAAAATCTTTTTTCTTCATGCCCACCATCCTCCTCCTCACCGATTCTCCGATACCAGAATATTAAAAATCTCATCTTTAATCTTCCTACAATCAACACACAAACAATCCACTTGACCAAAATATGTTGCCATTTCGTAATCCTATCACTTCTCTCAACAGTCTCATCATCTCAATCATTCTACTGTTAGAAGATATGATTGAATTAGGAAGTTATGAATATTCAGTTGTGTTGATAAGGTTAGAAATCAGTTATGTGGGTTAGTCAGTTTATGTAATTGTAGGCTATTTAAGACACTGAGTTGTGTATGTGAATTAAAATGTAATGAAGTTTTTATCAATGTAGTCTCTGTGTTCTTTTTCATGTTTTATTCTTTGTTCTATCTCTATACCCAAATCCAACATCCACTAATTTACAAAACGCAAACACTTGTTGAGAAACTCCCTCCTTTCAAGAACTAGAACAATATCTGATACTAGTACCGAGTTTCTTTATCATGGTACGGTTCTCAAGTCTCATGGGATTGAAATAATTTCAGTAGATAATTTGAGGATGTTGAAGCTGGGGCATCAGATGGTGGCGAAAGTGAAGATTTAGATGAATTTTTGCACACCAATAAGGATCTAATGTTGAGAAATTAGATATTGGATCTGATTCAAAGAGAGGTTTTTCTGGCAATTGCTAAGAGAGGAAAAACTAGTACTAATTCAAGTAATTTATCCAATATCCTAGTTCAAATTATGTTTCTAGTACCTCTTGTATACCATCACCACCACCACCACCACTGAATAGACCAATGACACCATCACCAGCAAAAAGAAAACCACCATCACCATCTTCACCAGATGGGAGAGATGTTGCTCATAGGAATTCATCTCCTGTCAAAGTTAGGACTAATGGTTTGTTTAGATATCAAGGTAGTGCACTGGGAAACACAGATTTGTCGATATCAGATGCATGAGCCAGAGATTTTGTCTGGACTACAACATCAACAACCACCAGTGGTTATTACACCATCTAGACATGTTATGTTCCAATCGAGAAAAATGAAGAAACTCCTAAAGCAAAGTTGAAGCCCTTGCGTTGGGATAAAATCCTAAAGCAGTTCTTGTCTGCTTTAAAATCAGTTCGGGACTTAGTATCAACCCTATGAAGATTTCAGCAATCAGGTTTGGAGATACAAACTCGGATGACATTGTTGAGACAGGTGTTGGCTGCAATTTTGAGGAGTTACCTATTAGGTATCTTGGAATGCCAGCAGGTGCCCAGTATAGACATAAGAATATTTGGGATTCAATTATAGAGAAGATGGAGAAGAAACTACCAGCTTGGCAAGGGAGTTTTTTATCTTATGGTGGTAGATTGGTTTTAATCAAAAGTGTTTTGAGCACACTTGCCATTTATCTCATGTCAGCTTTATTCGATGTCGGATCACCAGAAAAAAACTTAACAAGATCATGCGGAACTTTCTATGGGGTAGTGACACAAACAATAAGAAATATGTGTTAGTTTCATTCAAAAGGTGTGTATGGAAAATAATATGGTAGGCTTGGCATTAGACAAATAAGGGTTATGAATGACGCTTTATTTTACAAATGGTACCGCGGTTTACAAATGAAGAAGAATCACTCATGAGAATCCTCACTAGAAAAAGTATGGACTTACGATGAATAAGTGGGATATTAAGAACATTAGATCATCATATGGTAGTTCAGTTTGAAGGGTGTCAACATGAGATTGCAAAAATACAAGGAGGGTATCAGATATTACATTGGAAAGGGAGATAAGACTATGTTCGGGATGTGATCAGTGGATCGGCGATCACACACTTCAAAAAGAGTTTCCCAATCTGTTCAGAGTATCAAGGAAAAAACACCATAACATTGATAAGTTCTACTCTATAACTGACGGAAACATTAATTGGAACTTAGATTTAAGAAGAAGA
Organism: Papaver armeniacum; assembly: GCA_023531295.1. Classification (NCBI taxonomy): domain Eukaryota; kingdom Viridiplantae; phylum Streptophyta; class Magnoliopsida; order Ranunculales; family Papaveraceae; genus Papaver; species Papaver armeniacum. The sequence continues at coordinate 33,417 of JAJJWW010008260.1, read as the reverse complement.
CTTACTGATTGGGAGATTCAGGAGCGGTGAGACTTATGGCACTACCGAAATGAGGTTATCAATGACAATGAAGATACAAGGGTTTGGAAACACATGAAAGATGGACTATTCACTGTTCGATCTTGCTACAAAGTATTGTCTCATAAAGAAAATGTGGTGTTTCCTCATAGGGATGTATGGAATAGTAAGGTACCATCTAAAGTAACATTTTTCACTTGGTTGGTACACCATAATTCCATTCTTACCCATGATGTACTTAAAAATAGAGGTCAATGCTTGGTAAATAGATGCAACATGTGCAAAATGAAGGAAGAATCTATTAATCATTTATTCTTGCATTGTACAGATGATCAGACAATGCGTCAAAAATAATTTCACTTTCCTAAAGTATATGATAAGAAAGAGTTCGTATCCACAGGGAGGCGATTGTAGTTATCTCGTAATCAATTTCTTAAAGTAACCAATTGGGAGGATTTCTGAATTTTATGTAAGCAATAAAAGTAAATTAAAAACAAAGTAGATTGTAGAAAGTAATCAATGGAGAGAGATATTGGTCAAGGAATTCATCTTCAATCTTAGACATGTGCTTGCATATACGAATAGAATTACGATTTAATCTCTTGTGTTATCAAAAGCCTAGAGAATCAAGGAAGCAAGATAATCTATTAATTTCTCAAGTTCATCAACACACACATTAGGGCTGCGTATGTGAATTCTACCTAAAGAATAACCTAATGCCTTGCGCTAATCAAGTTCAATTCCTAGGAGCATTAAGTTTCGTAAATAGGCTAATCAATGCAATTGTCATGCGTTGCGCAAAACAATTCGGACAATGGTCAAACTCTACATATGATTACGAGAGTGTATCACTACAAACCGTAAACATATCATGCTACTTGTATTCAAGGTTATCGCTTGATGAAAAACCCTAAAATAGCTATGGACTAAGATGCAAGTTCAATTAATTGGCCACTTAACTAATCAAACACCATAATCCTATCACAATACTTCAATCATGTGATCATAAAAACCGCAGAGAATTGAACGATAAACAAGAGAGAAAACTAATACATAAAGCAAACACAAGTTTTAGAAATCGGACTACATCCTTAACCAATAATAGAGAATTTAGCTACTCATAGCTATGGAGTTCATCACAAAATATCAATGGAATAAAGAAGAAGATGAACAAAAGCAAACCCTAGTTGTGCAACCAAAAACGGCTCTCAAAGTTCCAAGAATAAGATATGAGATAAGATGATTTCCAAAAGTTGTAGAATTCTCTTTTTATAGCCTTTCCTCCTTCCAAAATTAGGTCAAGCCTTCAAAGTCCATTAGATAAAAATCCACCAAGCCCATAAGAGAGAGAAACCCATGTAGAAAATATGTCCAAAAAGTCGTCGACGGAAAACTGGTATTGTGGCCGGAAATCGGCCGGAGAAGTGCCCGGAAATCGGCTCCGGTGACCGGCAAAGTCCGCCCGGTCACTGGTCAATGAGTCGGATCGGTGGGTCAACGGGTCAACTCAGTCGAGCCGAGTCAAACCGAGTCATCAAATGAGTTAGGATTGTGAGTCGATCCGAGTCACTTTTGCATAAGAGCTAATCAACTGACTTGGTTCCAGACCTTCTTCGAGCCATTGCACAGGCCTATTTCTGTGATGCACCATCCTTATGCTTCACTAAATACCTAATCAGCCATGATGGCTACTCTTCCTCACTGCACCTTCATCTCCTCAGACCATCACCTGTGACTTCACTGCTCAAAGAAACAGCACACCAACAGCTCACTAAACCAGCTCTGCAACACCTTACCATTACACCAAAAACAACAATAGCACGAGCTGCAGCGATAAAGCTCATTCCCTGACTTCAATCCTTCACTGTAACTTCATGGCATGCCTATAACTGCAGCTGCAACTCCAAATATTTCTTGAATCTCCACCGAACCTCGTGACTATATACTCCAAAGACTACATATCCCATTCGTGCAATAACCACCACCTCGTAGCATACAACCTACACCATCCTAGCAACACCAGCTCAACTAACCAAAGACCAGCCTCAGTTGATCCAAAACACCACCTGAGAGAACATCAAACATCAACAACAGACACAACCCATGGCCCCAAAACCCGTGGGAGATAGTCACACAAAGACCATCATTTCTTGCAAGCCCCGCCACCGATGCACCATCATTGTCTTCATTACTTCACCGCCAGCCATCATGGCCTTGCAGCCATGGCAACATTCCCACCGACTCGCTTATCATCACAAACTTCACCGAAATTACTACCAGCAAAATCCTCTGTTTTCAATGCCAAAGAATAATCCTGATCCATTCAAGCCCTCGTAACACAAATCACCACCATTCCCGTAATTATAAGTCAGAAACTACAACACAAAGAACCACCGATGCATTTAAACTTTCTTATTTCCCTGCCTGCCTCGCACCGCACAATCGTGCCATATCTCTGCCTTGTTAACCTCCATCTGCATCAGCCATTACCACCATATCACCACAGCATATGCTTCTGCAATGCCTCTGGTCTCAGCATCACCACCTGTAATGAACCTTAACCAATGCCCCACTTCAGTTCCTCCACCTGTGACCTAAACATACACCTAGGTCTTCATTTCATGCACTTCAACAGCTCAAAATCATCCTCCCAAAAACACCAAAGACTCGCCTTACAAGCCTGCACTCTGAGCACAACCTTCACTATCACTTCAGCTCAATAGCAAACTGCCACTCCTTCTTTGTATCACTGTGTCCAACTCCACCGTCACTGCATTTGTCCTCCATTTAAATCAAGTTACAGGTTCAAAACCACCAACAGTCCTCCTAGCCTTTCTGTGTCTAGCCGAATCACAGCATCATCTTCAACACAACCAACGCCACCACCATTGCATCCAGACCTGCATTTCATGACCACCTGCCATTCATTTCTGCTCCAACCCATACTATCACCTGAGCCATTCACTGCCATTGCTGCATCCTCACTTGCATATTCCAACACATTCACCAACTCCATTGAGACAACAGCCACAGGCAAAACCTCCCTGAACTGCACCTGACCTGCAGTTGTAACTCCAATCCCAGCTGCTACTCCCCAGATCATCAAAAGCGGCTCTTCCCAAAGACACCACCAGAGCATCACAGCTTCAGTTCAAGCTTATCCTTTAGCCTTCACAGCTCATCTCAGGCCACCTGAACCTGCAATTCTCAATAGCAGAACCAGAACTTCAGCTGCATTTGAGACTCCGAGACATTGCCACCGAACTTCAACTCAACCCCGCATCAACTGCTCAGTGGACAAACTCACAAATCAAAACCCTAATTTCATCTTCACAAACTCCTTTCTCTCCCCCGTATGGCAAGAAACCATCTCAATTTCATGTAAATCTCACAAACCCCTTTTCACCGAGCTTCAACAACGCCATCAATACTTCAATCACTAATCTCAAACCCATCCGGAATTTCAACCCAAATTTGCAAAAGCATCTACTTTGTTTCGAGGTCGATGTTAACATCATCTCCTCGCCAACTATGAGCCACAACAATCCCAAATCTCGATTTACAACTTAACTTTCAAAACCCATCTCGATCTCGAACTGAGCAACATCTTTTACCGATTCTCCGAAACCTAGCTAGTAAACATCCATCTCTCACCGAATAGTTCTTGCTCGATTTCATGATAAAGTACCTCCACTAAAGCCGTCTCGCCTCCATTTCTCTCTCGATTTCAATTTAGCAAAGAAACTTTGCTTCTTTCTCAATTTCACTTCCTGTGAAATAATGAGAAGAAATAACTCCTCTCGATTTTCAGTTTTTGTTGTAAGAAATGTAAGTGGATATAACCACTCAGGTAAGGCAGATAAGGGGTACCCAGCTGGTAGCCCCTTAACATTTGCTGGCTGTTATTTAACACTCCTCCTAATAGAGTTGCCCCTTAACCTTGGCTCAGCTCCATATATCATTCGGCCATGTGAGATGACAATTTCGCCCTTTTGCTCAAATTGATACTTTCTTCTTCTTTTCCTCCGTGCGACTCCCAGTACCTAATAACTCAAAAACACACGTAAAGTACATAATTCACAAGAAAAATAGCAAAGAAAGCGAATTACTAGATAGTAAATACGGTGTATTCTACACCTATTAGATTCCCCACACTTAGACTTTGCTAGTCCTCGAGCAAATCAAACAAAACAATAAAATACAACAACTCCGTGTCGTCGAGGCTACTTCAGTCACTTTTAGCATAAATAACAAGCCTTTAAACCCCTAGGTGTCCCTAGTGGACGAGTTATAGTCTCGTGAGGGTTTACTAGAGATATACCCACAAAACCTATTTTTCCAACTTACTAGTTCTCCGTAATGATAGCATCCAACGCGCTAAGAAGACATAGAGATTCTGAAACTAGTCATAAGAAGTTAGACACATAAATGAACACAATCTCATTCTTAAAAGTTGAGAGAGAGATAACCATCCCTTCTCGACTAAAATTGCCCGGAGTGATCAAAAGTCTCGACTCGCCTCACAAGAAAGGGTTTTATTAAATTGCTCTCAATAATAAACAGACTTTTTATGGGTCACACATGTGTCCAGTAGGAATGAAGAGAGAATCCCGAGACACGTTGAATGGTAGGAAGGCAAAACCCTCCAAATATTTTTAAAAACCCACATCTTTTATATATTTTTGAAAACCCATTTTTCTCGACGATCTCTTCGAAAGGAAATCAAACCATTTAACGAAGGTGGGAATATGCTTACTTACTGTGAATCTGCTCGGGGCGTACGCAGCTAGCACCACTCTCACAAAGATCCATAGAAACGCCTTCGGTCTTCTATCGGTGTCTTCATCTTCGTCTTCGGTCTTCAACTCTTGATGATAACTCTCGAACTTCGTAGAATCTTGACAATATGATTCTTTCCTCAAATTCCTTGTCGTTTGAAACTTCATTATAGATATTCCTTCTTTCTATAGGTTTTATTGAAAGAATACAAAAAATAAAAACAAACTATACAAACCCAAATATTTTTTCATTTTTTTTTTTTTTTTTTTTTTTTAGAGACAAGAGAAAGTAAAATACAAATAAAATAAAAATGTAAGTACAATGCCATGGTGTAAGTACTTTACCGCTTGAATCTTCACAACTTATATGTCTTGATATGATAAACTTCTCGAACTTTCATCCTTGATTTCTATGACTCCTCCAGAGGGAGTACTTCCACAAGATTAACTCCTTCCACAACATCCGAAGAGAAGTTCTCATAATATGGTTTCAACCGGTGCCCATTCACTTTAAGTTCATTACCTGTAGCTAAACTACGAATTTCCACTGCACCATGAGAAAACACATTAGTCACAATAAAAGGTCCAATCCAACGTGACCTTAATTTACCTTTAAATAATTGCAAAACGAGAATTAAACAAAAGCACTTTCTTCCCAATGCAAAATTGTTTATTATAAATCATATTATCATGAAAAGCTTTCGCCTTTTCCTTGTAAATCCGTGAGCTTTCAAATGCATCATTGTGAATCTCCTCTAACTCTTGAAGTTGTAACTTTCTTTGCTTTCCAAAGACCATCCAACTCCATGTTGCATTGCTTAATAGCCCAAAACGCCTTATGCTCAATTTCCACGGGTAAGTGACAAGGTTTACCATAAACAAGCCTAAAAGGAGACATCCCAATAGGTGTTTTATATGCGGTTCTATACGCCCACAAAGCATCATTAAGTCGCAATCTCCAATCTTTCCTTGTAGGATTCACCGTCTTTTCAAGAATTGATTTTACCTCTCGGTTGGAAACTTCGGCTTGTCCATTTGTTTGCGGATGGTAGGAGTTGCAATCCTATGCGACACATTGTACTTCTTTAACAAGATTTGCAAGAACTCTGTTTTTGAAGTGTGAACCTCCATCGCTAATTATCGCCTTGGAATTCCAAACCTTACAAATATATTAGCTTGCACAAAATCAAACAACTTTAGAATCATTAGTTGGGGCGGCCTTAGCTTCCACCCATTTCGAGACATAATCCATGCAAGCAAAATATAATAATTCCCATTAGAATTGACAAAAGGGCCCATAAAATCAATTCCCCATACATCAAAAACCTCCACAAATTGAATAATAGTTTGCGCATTTGATTTCGAGCACCTAGATTGCCTATTCTTTGACACCTATCACATGTGATACAAAATGCATGTGCATCCTTAAACAAAGTTGGCCAAAAGAAACCACATTCTAATACCTTAAGAGCGGTTCTCTTACTCCCAAAGTGTCCTCCACAAGCATATGAGTGGCAAAAAGACAAGATAGAATTAAATTCAATTTCGGGAACACACCTACGTATTACTTGGTCACTACAATGTTTCCATAAGTATGGATCATCCCATATGTATTGGTTTCCTAACTTCTTAAGTTTGTCCCTCTCAGCACGAGACAAGTTCTTTGGGATTTGTTTAGACACTAAGTAATTAACAATATCAGCGTACCATGGTTCTCCAAAGGCAATTGAGAATAGTTGCTCATCCGGAAAACTCTCACGCAACGGGATTGTCTCCTTGTCCACAGCAAGTCGGCTCAAATGATCCGCAACGGTGTTCTCAATTCCTTTCTTGTCTTTGATTTCAATATCAAACTCTTGCAAGAGTAATATCCATCGTATGAGCCTCGGTTTCGCCTCTTTCTTTGTAAGCAAGTATCTAAGTGTTGCATGATCAGAAAAGACAACAACTTTTGTACCAATTAGATAAGAGCGAAACTTTTCTAAAGCAAAAAAAATGGCTAATAACTCTTTTTCAGTGGTTTTGTAGTTTTGTTGAGCCTCATTTAACGTTCTAGAAGCATAATAAATGGCATGAGGTATCTTCCCCACACGTTGCCCAAGCACCGCACCAACCGCATAATCACTAGCATCACACATGAGTTCAAACGGCTTACTCCAATCCGGTGGTTTAATGATAGGGGCTGAAATCAAAAGTTCTTTCAAACGATTGAATGCCGCCACACACTTCTCGTCAAAGTTAAAAACCACATCTTTTTGCAATAGGGTACAAAGTGGTGATGCTATCTTGGAAAAGTCCTTGATGAACCTACGATAAAAACCTGCATGACCAAGAAAAGAACGTATCTCCCTCACCGTAGTGGGAGGGGTTAAAGCACGAATAAGGTCTATCTTAGATTTATCAACTTCCAAGCCTTTAGAAGATATTATATGGCCTAAAACTATGCCATGAGTTACCATGAAATGGCACTTCTCCCAATTTAGCACAAGATTTGTTTCAACACATCGTTCAAGGATTAGAGACAAATTGTTCAAGCAAAGGTCAAAAGAATCACCAAAGACACTAAAGTCATCCATGAACACTTCGATTATGTTTTCAACATATTCCGAAAAGATACTTACCATACACCTTTGAAAGGTAGCTGGAGCATTGCATAAGCCAAAAGGCATCCTTCTATAAGCAAAAAGTACCGAAAGGACAAGTGAAAGTGGTTTTCTCTTGGTCCTCCTAAGTGCTATCACAACTCGATTATAACTTCGAATAGCCATCAAGAAAGCAATAGTAAGAGTGTCCAGCTAAACGCTCAAGCATTTGATCAATAAAAGGTAAAGGAAAGTGATCTTTTCTAGTGGTGGCATTCAATTTTCTATAATCAATACAAACCCTCCAACCGGTTTGCACACGAGTTGGGACAAGTTCATTCTTATCATTCTCCACCACCGTCACACCCGATTTCTTTGGTACCACTTGTACCGGGCTTACCCACTTGCTATCTGGATATGGGGTAGATAACACCCACATCCAAAAGCTTGAGTATCTCCTTTTTCACAACTTCCATCATGGGAGGATTCAAACGTCGTTGCGCTTCCCTTTGTAGGCTTTGAATCATCCTCCACACGGATCTTATGCATACAAACGGCAGGGCTAATACCCTTGATATCGGCAATTGTCCATCCTATGGCCGTCTTGTACATCCTTAGCACCCTTAGAAGTTTTTGCTCCTGAATTCATTAAGCTCACAAGTTAGAAACAATCACGGGTAAATCTTCATTGTCACCCAAGTACAAGTACTTTAAGTGACTTGGAAGAGGTTTCAATTCTAAACTTGGAGGTTTAACAATATATGGCACAAGTTTTTCATTATTGCAAGGTAAAGATGCATATGAAACATTCTTAGTTGCTGATTTTTCCCCGGTAATGAGTTAAGAGAACCAATGGTTTCTTTCATCTCATCACTATACGCATAACCATTGTCAATAGGTGTAGTGAGCACGGTTTCCAAAGTATCAACACCATTCAACTCAAACATTTGTTGCGCCAATGTGTCCATCATATCAATGGAAAACAAGAGTGGACATCACTAGGATATCTCATCGTCTCGAAAATGTTGAAACGTATTATTTCTCCATCAAACTCCATAGTTAGCGTTCCTTGTCCACATCAATAATGGTTTTCGCCGTTTTCATGAAGGGACGCCTAAGTAGCAATGGAAGAGACGAGTCCGGTGAACCTTCATCCATCTCTAACACGCAAAAGTCTGCTGGAAATACAAGTTGATTAACCTGCACAAGAACATCCTCAACAATACCCATTGGGTAGACATTAGAACGATCGGCTAATTGCAACACAATTCCAGCTTTTTTAAGAGGACCAAGATCAAGTGAATTATACATAGACGCCAGGCATGACATTAACGGAAGCACCTAAGTCCAACATAGCTTTATTAAATGTGGTGTTACCAATTGTGACGGGAATGTCAAAGCTACCTGGGTCCTTGCACTTAAGTGGGAGTTTGTGTTGTAAGATTGCCAAGCATTTCTCCCCACACTAAGCACTTCATTACCTTTGAGCCTTTGCTTATTGGTACACAAGTCCTTCAACACCTTTGCATACTTTGGAACTTGCTTGATTGCATCTATGAGTGGTATGTTCACATGGATCTTCTTAGAACGCCTAAAATCTCCTTTTCTAGTTCCGCCTTCTTAGAACTTGCAAATCTGCGAGGGAAAGGTAGAGGAGGAACATAAGTAGATACCAGAGTTTTAGAGTTAGGAATAGGTACCTCAAAAGTTTGGGGAGAATCCTCGACCTTCTCCTCCAAAACAGGTTCCTTTGGTGTTTCCACCACGCCCGAATCAAGAATCCTCGGGTTGCACAAGTTGTGTACCACTTATCAACGTAATTGCATTAACACCCTCTTTTGGTTGATAGGTTGAGAAGGGAGTTTCCCACCATTTTGTGCCTTCAATTGATTCAACTCCATAGCCATAGAACCAACTTGAGTTTTCAACTCCTTAACCGAACTCTCCGTTCTTTGCATAAAAGATTTCAAAGAACTCTTCCATATTAGACCCCATAGTTTGAGGTTGTTGTTGTTGTTGAAATTGTTGTCTCGGTTGGAATTGTTGTTGCCGAGGTTGAAATCCACTCGGGTTGTTGAAACTAGATTGTTGAGTCGCTCCTTGCTTATTGGCATAGCTAAAGTTGGGGTGATCTCTCCATCCCTGGATTGTAAGTGTTGGAGTAGGGATCATACCGTCTTTGTTGATTTGGAAAGATCGCATTAGCTTGCTCATCTTCATAAGATTGAGAGGAACTTGGTATAACCAAAATTGCAACTTGTTGAAGCATTGCGTTCATGTTACCCATTTGTTGACGAAGTTCCTCAACCTCGCTCACCTCACTCACCCTTCTTAGAATCACATCCGAACCACAACTCAAGAATTGTTGTGAGTTCGCTGCCATGTTTTCAATCAACTCTCTAGCTTGTGCCACCGTCTTATTCACTAGTGCACCACCACCCGCAGCGTCGAGAAGATTCCTATCACTTGATTGGAGTCCTTCAGAGAAGTATTGGAGGATCATAGCGTCCACCAATTGGTGGTGAGGACAGCTTGCCACCAATCTCTTGTACCGTTCCGAACATTCATATAAGGATTCTCCCACATTTTGCTTCATCCCACAAATCTCCTTGCGAATTTGAGTATCCTTTGATGCGGGAAAATATCTCTCCAAAAAGAGTTTCTTCAGCCCATTCCATGTTGTGACACTTCCGGACGTTAAATAGTATGACCAATCCTTAGCACTATCCATTAGAGAGAAATGGAACACTTTCAACATTGCACCATCCGCCTCAACATCCGGTGGAAGCATAGCCATGACAGTGGTGTGGAAGTCCATAAGATGTTTGTTTGGGTCTTCATTCACCATGCCATGGAATTTTGGTAATTCTCTAAGCAACCCCGGCTTAATCTCAAAAGTAGAGTCCGTTTGAATACACCCCTGTTGGGTATCAAGCTTATGAGAAGCCAAGTCTTTGAGTGTACGATTTGCATCACCCATTGTTAATTCTTCTTCAAGTTGTAACTCTTCGTCCACTTCTAACCCGTGCTCGTCCGTTGCGCCTTTACTTGGTTGGAGTATTGTGCCTCTTCGAGTAGCTATCCCGCACCTTGGATAATTCCAATCTTTAGTAGCCAGGGATTGATACCTGAAAACAATTCTAGCAACCAAGTAAGAAACAAGACGACAAACAAAAAGCAAAGATAAAAGCAGAAATTGTAAAAAGAAACTAAAAACTTAATAACTAGCCGTGTGCCTCCCCGGCAACGGCGCCAAAATTTGATCGCTGTCGTATGCGTCAAAAATAATTTCACTTTCCTAAAGTATATGATAAGAAAGAGTTCGTATCCACAGGGAGGCGATTGTAGTTATCTCGTAATCAATTTCTTAAAGTAACCAATTGGGGGGATTTCTGAATTTTATGTAAGCAATAAAAGTAAATTAAAAACAAAGTAGATTGTAGAAAGTAATCAATGGAGAGAGATATTGGTCAAGGAATTCATCTTCAATCTTAGACATGTGCTTGTATATACGAATAGAATTACGATTTAATCTCTTGTGTTATCAAAAGCCTAGAGAATCAAGGAAGCAAGATAATCTATTAATTTCTCAAGTTCATCAACACACACATTAGGGCTGCGTATGTGAATTCTACCTAAAGAATAACCTAATGCCTTGCGCTAATCAAGTTCAATTCCTAGGAGCATTAAGTTTCAGAAATAGGCTAATCAATGCAATTGTCATGCGTTGCGCAAAACAATTCGGACAATGGTCAAACTCTACATATGATTACGAGAGTGTATCACTACAAACCGTAAACATATCATGCTACTTGTATTCAAGGTTATCGCTTGATGAAAAACCCTAAAATAGCTATGGACTAAGATGCAAGTTCAATTAATTGGCCACTTAACTAATCAAACACCATAATCCTATCACAATACTTCAATCATGTGATCATAAAAACCGCAGAGAATTGAACGATAAACAAGAGAGAAAACTAATACATAAAGCAAACACAAGTTTTAGAAATCGGACTACATCCTTAACCAATAATAGAGAATTTAGCTACTCATAGCTATGGAGTTCATCACAAAATATCAATGGAATAAAGAAGAAGATGAACAAAGCAAACCCTAGTTGTGCAACCAAAAACGGCTCTCCAAAGTTCCAAGAATAAGATATGAGATAAGATGATTTCCAAAAGTTGTAGAATTCCTCTTTTATAGCCTTTCCTCCCTTCCAAAATTAGGTCAAGCCTTCAAAGTCCATTAGATAAAAATCCACCAAGCCCATAAGAGAGAAAAACTCATGTAGAAAATATGTCCAAAAAGTCGTCGCCGGAAAAACGGTATTGTGGCCGGAAATCGGCCGGAGAAGTGCCCGGAAAACGGCTCCGGTGACCGGCAAAGTCCGCCCGGTCACCGGTCAACGGGTCGGATCGGTCGGGTCAACGAGTCAACTCACTGAGTCAAACCGGGTCATCAGGTGAGTTAGGATTGTGAGTCAGATTCGAGTCAGCTGTGCATAAGAGCTAATCACGACTTGGTTCCGACCTTATGAGCCATTGCAATTTTGCTTTTCTCGATGCACCATCCTTGTGCTTCACTAAATACCTAATCAGCCATGATGGCTACTCTTTCTCACTTGCACCTTCATCTCTCGGACCATCACCTCGTGACTTCACCACCGCTCAAAGAAACAAGACACCAACAAATTACTAAACCAGACTCTGCAACACCCCGCCATTACACCAAAAACAACAATAGCACGAAATACAAGCCGATAAAGCTCATTCCCCGACTTCAATCCTTTGATCAGTAACTTCATGGCAAAGCCTAGAAGCTGAAATGCAACTCCAAATATTTCTTGAATCTCCACCGAACTCGTGACTATATACTCCAGCACCACATATCCCATTCGTGCAATAACCACCACCCGTAGCATACAACCGCACCATCCTAGCAACACCAAATTCAACTAACCAAACACCGATTCAGTGATCCAAAACACCACCTGAGACAACATCAAACATCAACAACAGACACAACCCATGGCCTCAAAACCCTGTAGACAGTCACACAGCACCATCATTTCTTGCAAGCCACCATCACGATGCACCATCATTGTCTTCATTACTTCACCGCCACCATCATGGCCTTGCAGGCTCATGGCAACATTCCCACTGACCGCGCTTATCATCACAACTTCACCTGAAATTACTACCAAAGAAAATCCCTCTGTTACTTCAATGCCAAAGAACAATCCCGATCCATTCAAGCCCTCGAACACAAATCACCACCATTCCCTGTAATTATAAGTTTGCAAACTACAACACAAAGAACCAATTGATGCATTTAAACTTTCTTATTTCCCTGCTCTGGCCTGCACTGCACAGCTGTGCCATATCTGTCTTGTTAACCTCCATCTGCATCAGCCATTACCACCATATCACCACAGCATATGCTTCTGCAATGCCTCTGGTCTCAGCATCACCACCTGTAATGAACCTTAACCAATGCCCCACTTCAGTTCCTCCACCCGTGACCTAAACATACACCTAGGTCTTCATTTCATGCACTTCAACAACTCAAAATCATCCTCCCAAAAACACCAAAGACTTTCGACTTACAAGCCCGCACTCTCGAGCACAACCTTCACTATCACTTGACTCAATAGCAATTGCAACTCCTTCTTTGTATCACCAGGTCCAACTCCACTTTGTCTTTGCATTTGTCCTCCATTTAAATCAAGTTACAGGTTCAAAACCACCAACAATCCTCCTAGCCTTTCTGTGTCTAGCCGAATCACAGCATCATCTTCAACACAACCAACGCCACCACCATTGCATCCAGACCTGCATTTCATGACCACCTGCCATTCATTTCTGCTCCAACCCATACTATCACCTGAGCCATTCACTGCCATTGCTGCATCCTCACTTGCATATTCCAACACATTCACCAACTCCATTGAGACAACGACCACAGCAAAAACCTCCCCGAATCGCACACTGACTGCAGCTTTGTAACTCCAATCCCAAATGCTACTCCTCAGATCTCATCACGGTGGCGGCTCTTCCCAAAGACACCACTGAGCATCACGGCCTTCAGTTCAAGCTTATCCTTTAGCCTTCACGGCTCATCTCGGGCCACATTAACTCCGAATTCTCAATAGCGAGGCCGAACTTCAAATTGCATTTGAGACTCAAGACATTGTCATTGAACTTCAACTCAACCCTGCATCAATCTGTTCAGGGACAAACTCACAAATCAAAACCCTAATTTCATCTTCACAAACTCCTTTCTCTCCCTGTATGGCAGTAAACCATCTCAATTTCATGTAAATCTCACAAACCCCTTTTCACCGAGCTTCAACAACGCCATCAATACTTCAATCACTAATCTCAAACCCATCTCGAATTTCAACCCAAATTTGCGAAGCTGAAAGATCTACTTTGTTTTACGAGGTCGATATTAACATCATCTCTGCCAACTATGAGCCACAACAATCCCAAATCTCGATTTACAACTTAACTTTCAAAACCCATCTCGATCTGAATCTGAGCAACATCTTTTACTGATTCTCCGACCTAGCTAGTAAACATCCATCTCTCACTGAATAGTTCTTGCTCTCGATTTCATGATAAAGTACCTCCAATTATGGCCGTCTCTGCCTCCATTTCTCTCTCGATTTCAATTTAGCAGCAGCTGCTGCTTCGTTTCTCAATTTCAGTTCAGGTGTGAAATAATGAGAAGAAATAACTCCTCTCGATTTTCAGTTTTTTATTGTAAGAAATGTAAGTGGATATAACCACTCAGGTAAAGCAGATAATGGGTACCCATCTGGTAGCCCCTTAATATTTGTTGGATGTTATTTAACACTCCTCCTAATAGAGTTGCCCCTTAACCTTGGCTCAGCTCCATATATCATTCGCCTGTGAGATGACAATTTCGCCCTTTTTGCTCAAATTGGATACTTTCTTCTTCTTTTCCTCCGTGCGACTCCAGAGTACCTAATAACTCAAAAACACACGTAAAGTACATAATTCACAAGAAAAATAGCAAAGAAAGCGTAACTACTAGATAGTAAATACGGTGTATTCTACACCTATCAACAGAGGCTACCAAAGTGTGGAGATACTTCTACAAAGATTTCAGAGTGGATTGGGTCCGGGGAAGAGACATTATCTTGGTTTTTCTTGAAACAAAAACTAGGATCTTCACAAGAAAAGGAAATTTTATATGGAACTTGCTTTCATTTGCTATCTGTTGGGGAATTTGGAAGGATAGGAACCAAAGAACATTCAACGATAAGGAAATCCTTGTATCCAACCTCATTTTGGAAATCAAATCGGACATCCTATCTTTTGGGCTCAACCATCGAGTGTTAGATGGAGTGCGCTTTGAAGACCTTGTTCTTAGATGGGAGGAACTAGTAAGAGAGTGAAGAGTTGAGTGCTTGTAATAGACTGCACTGCAAATCTTTTGATCGTGGTGTTTGTATTCTCACTTGTATTATTCTTTATTCTTTTATCAATATAATTATCTAATTTTGCTGATCGAAAAAAAGAAAGAAAAAAACTCTTAAAGCAAATACGAATGTGAAAGAGGGCGGTGTTCGGCCTGGATGCAGAAATTGATCAGTTCTCTAGTTTTATTCAACCGCGATCATCTAATGCCGTCCTGGATATAAGGCCCTGGTCCTTAACTAGTTCAAGTGAGTTTTCACTTTTCAGTTAACTCAATTGGGATTTGATTTTTGAGGCAAAATCGATGGTTTTAAACTGGTCATTAGTTGTGGGCTCTCGATTACATATTAACTAGTATATGCTAACACAGTTCTAGATTGGGATATTTTTGTAAATTTTTCTTTGCTTTTCTACTACTCGTAGATCTTGTATATCTTCTCTTATTATCCAAAAAAGAAAACCGCAACCATGTTTTAAATAAATATACCAACAAATAAATAAAATAGTGGTATTGCATCACAAATTTAAATAGGAAGATCATGAGAGGGATTATCATATTCAGGGTGATCCGAGTCTGTAACGTGTCGTATCAATCTCCCATGGACCATGGTGTACGAACCCGGCGAGGACGAACCATATATCTCTTTGAGTTTTCTCCCATATCTTCAAACGATTCAAATGTATTTACGTGAACAATTGCTTCGACATCTTTGAAGAAATAATCGGATGCTTCGTTGGAAATCATCTTCAAAATTGTTGTTTTTGGGTCATACCTATATAGCACAGAATCAACATACAAGAATATGATTTCTCCCTTCTTTGTAAGTAAAATAGGCTGCAACATTCTTCTACGAGTACCTACTACGGCTTCGTAATTTATATCAAACTTCATACGCCATATCTCCTTCGAGTCTCTACTTTTCAACGACTGATCTCCACCCGTACCTTATAATCCATATAAAGACATAAATGCCTTCCAAGTGCTACAAGTCCACATCTATCTTTGACCTTACGGTTTTGCAGACAAGGAGATACATATGAAGCAACCGAAACTTTTCATCAGCCAAGTCGAAAGCCACAAATTCGTTGTTCATTGAAATCCAATAAATAGCATCATTTGCGTAGGTGCATGTTCCGCTCCTCGTCAAATTCAGTTGATGGGGACCATGGTGTATGAAACGACGAAGTTCTCATCCCGATAATTTCTGCTGGAGTTTGTAAACTCTGCCCGGTATCTTAAGTCCGCGAACCTAGTCTGCGAACTTGAGAAGGTTATATATCTAGAGATGATTTCTGAACTTAATCTTAAAAGACTAAGGAATGATATTTTCAAATCGTGGCTATAAAAGTTCATGAACCGATTCATGTGAATCAAATCATCTTTGCTTCAATTATGTATTGTGTAGTTACATAAGATTTCCTTGCAATTGAACAACTCTCTAACTAGTTCATTTGAGTCACTTGAACTAGTTATGGTGAAGAAGAACATGGTTGATATGAAATGCTCATATGGCTAACCTTTTGGTTGACTATAGTTGAACCAACACTGTACATGTTTGGGTGCATTTAACAAACCTAGAAGCGTGCATTTCATATGTGTATAACAAGCTAAGTTTTCGATCTAACGGTTGAGAAATATTAGCTTGAATCTAAATCAGGTTTTCCAATAGTAACGGTTGAGATATTGATTGCTTTGTTACCAAGGCAAAACCACGATTTGAAAGACTATATAAGGGGACATCTAGCAACTCTGCAAAACTAATCCCCACACCTTACGTGTGATACTAGTTTGCGTGCTCGAGTTGGTTCTCCTTTAACCTTTGGTTTTCTTCTTCTAAAACCAGGTTAAACGACTTAAAGACTTCATTGGGATTATGAAGCGAATGATACTACTTTTATCGTAGTTATGTGATCTGATCTTGCATCTTCTATCGTACAAGTATAATCATATTGATTGTCTTGAGATCGTTATCTCCGATAGGCAAGATATAAAAAGTAATCACAAACACCTTCGTCCCATTGTTTGTGATTCCGCAACATCTTGTTCCGCTACCATACGAGCCGCTTCTTCAGAATATAAGACCGGATTATCAATTGATTCCTGTTCACCTTGATTATTATCAAAAGACGACAAAACCTTTTAGGGTTTATCTGTGGGAGACAGATTGATCCTTCGATAGACTTGTCTGTGTGAGACAGATTTGTTTATCATCAAGTCTTCGACTTTGGGTCGTAGCAACTCTTAGTTTTGTGTGAGATCAGCTAAAGGGAATCAAGTGCGCAAAGTATCCTGGCGGGATCAGAGGCGTAGGAGTACAATCAGTACCTTGGATCAGTGGGAGACTGATTGGGGTTCAAAACAAGTTATTCCTTGTGTTTGATTAAAGACTCCTTGATTTCTATTAGCTTGATTAAATCAAAACAAGAGAGAGATATTAACTCCTTGAGATACTTTTGCCTAGATTGAGTCTGATTGTCTAGTTGATTCTCTAGAAAGTGTTTGGAGTTAGTCCATACTGATTGCTAAAGCGAAATATTGGGTGGTGTTGTTAGACCCCCCGCTTTTTAGTTGTTGCGGTCTTTTGTTACTTAAAGTCAAATTGAAGATGAAAATCACTTATTTCCGGATTGTGAATTTGTTAAATATGCCTGGTTTTCTCAAAACCATAATATTAAAGACCGGTTTCAAGCTTGTATGAATGATAATTTCTTTTACGAGTATCATTAAGATCATGAAAAATAACTTTAACAAAAAATAATAAATAAAAATAAAAGAATATATTTCCAACAGAATTAAATAAGACAGTAACTGTTTTGATCCTTTTTTTTTGAAGCTGAAAAAATAAATAAAATAAACTAGCCACATGTTAGGAACTGAACAACAGAAACATTATTCTTGATCATTCGAGGGAAAGCTCTCCCTGCGAGACTATCAAATAAACTGGACTAGGGGGACTATTAATCCAGATCCCAACATATTAGCAGCTGCACAAAAGCGATAAGCTAGCTTATATACGTTGTAGCTTATCAATATGCATGATGGAAGATTGATGTATTCTTTTTTTTTTTAAATACGAAAATGAATTTTATTTCTCAAAACTTAAGCATTCATAGTAGTTCGATCACTAGTATAGCTTGATCAGATCAGCCAATTAGAACAACTAAATTATCCCACTCCTCACTAATCTCTAAAGTAACAATGTTAAGGTAAAAAGAGTTTTCTCTACGCATTAGCATCTCTAGGTTCAAATGTGCATTTCCAGTACTCAAAGTAATTATTTAAGAGATTCAAAGTGTCTTCAATCCAGCTACTTGTAGTCCATTTCACTGACGCCTTACTCCAATTCAAAGCTCTAACCACATTTTGACAATCTCCTTCTAAGTGCAACTTCTTGATCCCCTTTTCCGTGGCCCATCTAACCCCTTCAAACGCAGCTTGAGCTTCAGCAAATTCAAGGTCTATGGCCTTTGTTGGACAGCATCTAACTCCATGTTGCATCCCTTCAGAAGGAGTTACCCTTCTATTTTGCGAGAGATACAACCCAATCATCATACAATCTGTTGATTCTATTGACCACACTATTCACGTTCACTGCATTATCAAAAACTAAGGAACACCTTGGTTTCCATATTTGCCATATTGTAATTCCTGCTTTCATAAGATAGGTGTAATCTCTAGAAGTAGAGACATTTATTAGGCCGACCGAGCGAAGCGAGGGAGGACTTTATATATGGTGACTTTGTGTTAATGTGAAGCGTGATATTTTTTTCCAAGTAGACACAAAAGATTGGATTTGGTTCAACGATGAAAGGACGACACTGCCCCTCTAAATCAAAATTTTCTTGTTTTCATTTAGATATTTTCGTAAATAAACCCAAAAGGAAGGGCACTAAAGTATTAGACATTTTCGTAAATAAACCAAAGAGGAAGGGCAGTAAGATATTAGACATTTTCGTAAATAAACCAAAAAAGAAGGGCAACTAGATATAAGAGCCAAATTTTATTATAATTCCTTATGTATCCTATTTCTTTAGGGGTATAATTGACAACCAAACTTTAATATAACATATCTAAAAATCAGTGCCTTGGAATTTGACAAATTTTATCTCGTTGGAAAGGTTTTAAAAAAATCTACGCAATGAGTATAAACAACAATATTAAATTTAGAGATTTTACGAAAAATTTGGAAAAATATTTATCATTTTAGGCATAATTTTGAAAATAAAATGGAGATCAATTGTGCAAACTACCACAAAATGATACATAATACTTTATGTAACCATATTTTGGTTTAATGCATCAACTAATTTTCTTTTGCAACTAATAAAACGATGTACTCTATCCGTTTCAAGAAAAATGATATTTTCACTTTAGCCATAAATTTTCTTTTACAGTCCAATTGTAGGAGTGTTTTCTTTTTTCTTCGGTCAGTCCAATTGTAGGAGTGTTTTCTTTTTTCTTCGGTCGGCCTTCCCACCGTGGCAGCGGTCATCTAGTAGGAGCAAAATTATCTTTGAGCCACACATCAAATCTTGTATTTTCAATGGAGTTAGCCATGGAATTATCAACGGCTCTCCAAATGTTTTTAGCCACGGGACAGTTAAAGAAAAGAAGTTGTAGACTTTCTAATTCGTAACAATCAGGATCGAGTTTCTTGTGAACCTATACATTCTATCATTAGTCGGAACACCATTATGTAAACATTTCCATAGGAAATGCAAAACCCTAGGTGGGAGTTGCAATTTTGAAAACTTTCCAGCTTGACATCCACAATTGTAGATTCATCTCCAATAGATTCATTTTGGACCCTATAGGCGAACTTGACTAGTGAAGTTGCTGCACTTTTCGGTAACTACCTAAGAATGTATTTCCCTTAAATGGAATTCTCGATTTTCCTAATCTCCTCTATGTAATCATTATCAAAGAGGGCATGAAGAGTATCCACATCCCACTGTTTGGTATTAAAGTCCATCGCTTGGCTATCTTTAGTCATATTGCTAGAAGCAAATCTACTATCTAGTTTCGACTCCTAGTCGACACCCATCTATCTTTCCAAATGGAAATATTTTCGCGATTACCTATTTCCCAACAAATTATATTTTCTAATTACCTCCAAACCATAATTAATTCCTTTCCAAATCCATGATCCATTTCCAAATGATGAAGCATGGAGTCACTACACCATTTTTAGGAATTAGCAACGGACCCTGACGTTCTTGATCAAATCGCAACGGGCAGTTGAGCGTTTAAAACACGGTGTTGCAGTTTTCATAGACAAGATAAGCTCCGTTGCGATTCTTGGTCAGCAGCGGATATTCGCAACGTCTTTGTGCCGTTGCGACGTGGTTTATTCGCAACCAAGGTCTGCCGTTGCTAAGTCATTTTCTAATTACAGAATACCCCTACCCGGAACTATGGTTCTGGTTCTAATTTATTGGTTCTGGTTCTAATTTAGCAACAGAACATCGACGTTGCTAAGCTTTTGCAACAGAAAAAAAAAGGTCAGGTCTTCATTGACCTGGTCAAAATCCATTCCCCCATATTTACCCCACTGCAGTTACCCAGTTCCCCATATTCACCATTCCACAGATATACAAACTTCTACACTTTCAATTCCACATTTACCATTATGAAAAAAGAATTCTTCAATTGAAGTTAACAAGTATGAGTATTTGATACAAACTATGTCATTCATTTAATGGACATACACATAAACATACTTAGTTCCTAAGTTCAGTTTGTATAAAGTTCAAAATTCCTAAGTTCTTAAACTTAAATCTCTATAAGGAGATACTACATTATAACTTACAAATCTTGCAATTGCTAAGGGACCTAATGGCTGCTGCTTTGTTCTTCAACCTTTCTGATCTCACAACAGAGCATCATTCAATTAACCTGCGAACAAAGCATCACAAATTCTTCTAATCAGATATCCAGTATGCTTATAAAGATTGAGTCGAAGAGTACTAATAGGCTACAAATGAAGAAGATTCAACCATTATTTATTAATCTAAAACAACACTAGTCGATACCACAATTTATCTAATTATCAAGTTCAAAATACTAATTTAAAAGTGGCTCTTATGACCTTACATTTCTCCTCTTATCCTAATGCTAAACCGCGCATTTGAGTTCTATGTAAAATGACTAGTCCAACTCGTAAACCGAGATCATCATCAAACATTGTCTTCAAATTTACACACAACTCCCGGATGGATCATGTCCATCATTTGACACTGACCAAAGACTTGAAAATCTAAATCCAAGTCTTGGCCACATTTTTATATTCATTCATTCATTACTATGATACCCGATTAATCTGATCATTGTACATATATCTTTGGTCATTCAAACATGATTAAAAGATGCAGTCATTTACTACACTACTTATCATGCCACAATAATTATACTTATCATGCCAGTAAAACAAAACAAATAATTGCTTACACTGTATGAATCCACTGAAAAAAGCCAAGTAATTTGCTATCAAATTAATTCACACATTCATAATATTGGGAAAAAAGTTAGAATGTAACACAGTCAATTCCCTGGAACTATCTTTACCAATTAACAATCAATGCGTGCTCATTACAAAGTCAATGCACATTATTAGAAAAGACATAACAAGTTAGCAGACAGAACATGGTACTTTGAATGCGAGCTTTAAAGTCTTGTGGCTTTCTTATTTGAAGTGTTTGAATCAAAACAAGATAATAAACATGAGAAGTGTAAGCTACCTCGTGTAATCCCGGTAGACATAATTCGAAGTTCTTTAGCATTCCATTTCTTCCACTTCAATTCCAAAACACCAGCATTATCCATTCCTATACAAAAACATTCAAATGCATATCAAATTTTTTTAAAGAAGCCTCAAAAAACCAATACTCCAACCCTTTGCAGAACTCGTAAAAATCAAAGAAGGTGTTCATCATGTACAAACAACAAGAAAATTTGGATCATCAATAATTTTCAGACCTAATTATGCAACATTCAGAAAAAGTATAGTTATTCTTGCCTTGCAAATTTTGCCATAGCCAATGTACAGCCTGATCGCACCATACCAAACACAGAGTCTTTGGGTTTATTTATACCACTTTTGACTAAACAAATCTGCAAAAGAAATATAAAAAAAATCGACTTGACGATTCAATGAATGGTGAGGGAATAGATTAGGTGATTCATTAAGCCATAAATGATGTACAATGGCAAAAAAATCAGACTTGATTCATAAACCAAGTCCTCCACCAAAGCCACCAAAACGTAACAATAAGCCGGTATGAAATTGAAAGTTTGAAGTACAAGTATCACAACAAACCAACACATGATCTATACATCTACAAAAACATGAAGAGTAGATTTGGTAACTTACTACAAGAGATGAATTGCATGAACTGCCTTGGAGATTTGATAAGTGTGAAAGTAGCAGCAATATACCTTCCCAGTAAGGTCACCAACAGCATAGTCCGTAGCAACATAATGAACAGCATAGTACCTCAAAAGTGATTATATAAAAAAAATTAATATCCATAAGTTTGTACTCAATATGATAAGCATAAGCACATGAAGTATACTTACGGGGTTTGATATTCTCCCGGTGGCTACTACCGCTTCAATTTGACTCGCACTACAATCACCATGCAACAAAATACAACAGAACCCAAACCACAAACATCCATAAATAAAAACCGATTATATATATATTAATACTTAGGTTCACATGGATACATTATGATTCAAAGTTTTTAAGCACAACTGCTCTGAGAGTCTTACTTATGCACAATCGCATAAGAATCTGCACAAGATTCTTCCTTATGCACAACTGCATAAGAATCTACATGCTAGCATGCTAAGCACATGTACAAAAGTGTTCCAAAAAAAGCAAAAAAAGCAGCACAACTGCCTGAGAGTCTTCATTATGCACAACCTGCATATGAATCTACATGTTAGCATGCACATCTACAAAAGTGTGAACATATATAACAAAAAAAAAGATAAAGCCATATATGTTTGTTAATAAAGTGATTATCGAGCATTATATACGATGGCTGAGATATATCCAAAAATTAAGTCGGCCGCCGAGCCGGACTAGTCATTTCGATGCACTTCTTTGGATGAAGCACGTACCCTCCAATTCCAACATCTTGAAAGGTTGAAACAAACGTGTTAGCTTTGGGATGGTTCATTTGGGAGGAAAATTTTGTCCACCATCACCTTTCCAAGATTAGATGGTACAATATAGCCGTGACACATACGTCCCATGGCACCCAGTGCACGACCTACCAAGCGATAATAACTTCATCATCAAGGTTCAACAATGAACATGGAGGCATTTCATTACCCACTCGATGATTGACACTGGTGAAGGTGTTTGAGCGAGTGAAGGTGTTTGAGCGGGTGTAGGTGTTTGAGCAAGTGAATCATTCTGAATAGGAGAAGCCGAGTGACGTTGTGAACAACTGCGTTGTTTGATGCAACAACCCACGACCACAGCATCGCAGTTTGAATTTCCTTCACAATGTTACATGCGATCCTAAACCCGTGATCGAGAACCTCCACCTTGGTACTTAGCTCCTCCAACCGATGCTTGACAACTCCATCCTTGGATTTCAATTCTTGTACTTTGGCACGCGCAGAGCAGAACAATCATATTGTGTACGAGTAACAGGACCAACAGCACGAACCCGTCCTCTACATTCCTTCTGTATTGTGTTGCATTTGCGGAAATGGGAAGACCATTCTCATCTACTTCCACTGCTGCCATAAAAACCGCAAAATAACAACCAAGTTCTATGTGAGAAAGAAGTTAAACCTATAAGGGATAGCCTTTGTCACTATCCACATAAACATATCAAACGAAGCTATAAAGAATGCGCAAGTGATAACACGTAAAATCGGGAGAAAAGAGAACAAATAGAACCTATAAGATAATCCATGAAAAAATATCCCTAATCACACAAACTTTAAACCACATAATCAACACATATAAGCTTCTCTAAACTCTCATTGTCGGTAAGAGTTGACTGATAAATGCTAGGAATTTCAATACTATCTATAGAGGAAGTCAATCCTTGAGATGAATGCAACACCAAAGACCACCCTTTTTTTCGGACACATCCTTTGAGTAGAAAACTTGCATGTAAACTTCGGATGCAAGAATAAATGGCTCATCCATAATTCCATTAATGCTTTTCATCTTGGACAAGTTAACCTTTATCAATTTTGTAATTGCATCAACCTTGCACCCATTAGTCTTGTCTTCAACCTTCACCCAATCACAATAAAATACGATTTCTTCAAATTCCATAAAATTCAAACTTGATAATCTTCCTAATGACTCCATAATAGGTCATTTCTTGTTTCCTTGTAACTTGTGTCGGTTGACTTAGCTCTATAACTTGTAATAGCTTTCATCGACACACCACCGTTTTGTGACACAACCAACCCCTCGTAATCTTCAAAGACAAAAAGTAAATCCATTCACTTGGTATCTCTTATACGATCGCGCCTTGAAGAGAGGTCCATGCACTAGTCGCCAAAGTGTTGAGTTTGCTTCATTAGCTTCTAACAACTGCAAGAGAACATGTGTGAAATCAAGCTAATTAGTAAAATATGAATTGTAATTACATAGATTACGAGAAAGAGAGTCAAGGTACATAATATAGGCTAATATGTTACCTCTCCACGTAACCACAAAAGAAAACTCTTTGAGGGACCGTTTCTCCGACCATTAACATAGGATTCATACTTCCTACAATTAAAAGATAATTCAAAACAATTATATCGATAGACATATAACATTTCAAAGGTGTAAAATTAAAACTCATTGCAACCATCGTACTTAAAACACTTAAAGGTGTAAAATTAAAATTTTTACCTTTGCCAATCATCTAATCCATCATACTTAGAGAGAAGCCATTTGCGAGCTTGTTCAAAGCACACGAGTTAGAATAATATCCTTCGCTTTACTTAAAGGCATCTCATCGACAAACTCATCGTCATCATCAAAAAATGCCTGGCGAGTATGCTTATAGTACCATCACCATCCTTGACAGACCTCCATGCCATACAAGCTTGCTTCTCAGGCGTATACCCTCTTCGATGCACCCATCAATATACCTTTTATTATTGCACCAACCCTTTGAAACCCTTCATTAACCTAAAAGTAGCAATTAAACAACAAAGTCTGTAGGGACATGACACCACTCAAGCTATATACATTAAACAACATTATCAATTACTCAAGTTCTAGACATTACTCGGGTTATATACATTAATTAAACAACAAAGTCGGTTGTGAAATTTTACCTCTCAAAGGGATACATCCACCTGAATCTCACCGACCGGAGATTAAAGCTTCATCTCGCTAGATGAATCATCGGTGAATACGATAACAAAGAACGACGGAGAAAATGTTTCTCGAACACATATTGCTTCTACAAGGTGGCTTTTGCTTTTAGCAGATATTCTCGGTTTACAACCTTCGCGCAGAATATTGAAAAGATGCTGATCCTGAGAAGAGAAACTCGGAGCTCTTTAGGTAGCGATGTTGCGGTATGAACCAAAGACGGAAGCAAATCTTTGCATTACTACATGGTAATCATGAGATTTAAAATTCCTTAGCTCCTCGAGGATTAACACTGACGTTTTGCGAAGATTTGAAGAGAAACTGGAAGGTACCCTTAGATTCTTCAAAACTGTACAAAAGTCAATTTTCTCCTTCTTCGTCATCTCAAATGATCCTTTTTCCATTGTTGTTCTACCAGTCTCGGCATCCTCTTTTCAACCACAACTTCTTTCTTATCCCCATATCTTCCATATCTTGACGTGCGTGAGACTATCTTTTGACTTGTTGTTTCCCATCATAGTATTCAAGATGCTCCATTATATTCTTCTCTCTTGTGCATGACATCTATAATATGGCGAATCGCATTTGAACCCCAATTGGGCAAATCAAAGAGAATAGATCTTCTATGAACATAGAATGGTCATTAACCTCATCTTCAAGATTGGCGTCATCTTCAAGTTCTGAAAATAGATAACATAAGAACAAGGGTCAAGTTACTTGAATTTCAAACGATTCAATATTGCACAAAAAATTCACTATAGGTTCAAATATCTTAACATGCTCATCACCGTAATAGAAAAACTCGGTACCTATATAGCATCCCTCTAGAATCAATCCATTTAAACAAAGTTTAAGGTAAGCAAACAACATAGCTCAATCTAATTAATCAAATGAAGACAAGACAGAGGACTAACCTTGATGGTATCGGCTTTCCTTTTTACGTTTGAGACTTGCTTGTGATGGTTGTTTTCTCTTGCCCTTCTTGGAAATGATTTTACCTACAATCTCTTGTCTGCCTTTTTGTTAGTGGCCATGGAGCTATACCATGCTCCACACGTCCATCAAAATTTGTCCTATCATCGCGATACTTATGCTTCGATGGTAGCCATCTTCTGTGTCCCCAGCATGGATCTTCTTAGTAAATGGCGGATAATCCATAGCAGTGCCTTCTCCACAAGTAGGACAAGCACAATATCCATGAGTTACACATCCCGCTAAAGTCCTTAACGCTGGAAAATCGTGAATAGCCCACAACAACCGTGCTCTCATCAAAAATTCGGTTTCTTTGAAAGCGTCAAATGCTAGTACACCATCCCATAACTTCTTCAACTCATCTACCAAAAAGTTTCTAAATAAACATCAAAGTTTTTCCGGGGTGCTTTTGGGCACGATATCGGAACGACAACAAAGTGAATTCCGTTTCATACACAACGAAGGAGGCAAATTATAAATACAAATAATCACCGGCCAACAAGCGTGTGCAAGACCGAAACACCCATTCGGATTGAAACCGTGGCTTGATATCCCAAGTGTAACATTCCTTGGTTCCTTGGCAACTCGGCGAAAAACTATCCGCACATCGCCAAGTGAAGAATCGACGGGATGGCACGCATGACGTTTATATCCGATTTTGCTCTAGAATGCCAAGTCATTGCCTCCGCGATCCATGGTTCGTTGTAAAACCTTTCAAATTTTTGTAATCAACGAAAAATGTCTAACCGTCTTCCGAGCAATAGTAGTAAGCTTCCTCTCATCATTAAAAACCTTCTTATACCTAGATTCTTGACAAACAGGACACTTCACCAAACATGCATGATCCTTCCAATACAAAACACGGTCGTTTACACATGCATCATATGTTATATAATCCATTCCTAGATCTTGGATCATCTTTTTCACTTAAGGTACTTAGATGGCGAGTATTCTCTTGGGAAGCAACTCCTTCATCAACTCTAAAATTGCAGTCATACCATTATCGAAAACCCATATTGTGTCTTTATGTGATTCAACTTGATAGAAGCATACAATGCTTTGTCACTCCTTTTTAGGACACGAGCCCGGATACAACTGGTTCTTTTGCACGCTCATAGACAATTCCTTTTTCTTTCTTTTCCTAGTTCCAGACATCATTATGAACCCCACTATCTATTCTAATATTGTCATCTACTACAAGAAAGACCATCATCCTCAACAACATCTCCTAAATTTTCACCCCACCTATAGCAGGATCAACAGCTACATCTCCTACATTAACATTCTCAGCTACTTCTAACTTTTCCCCATGAAAACGCCATGTCGTGTATGTAGAAAGAATACCATACTTAAGCAAATGCAATGAAATTTCACTAAGGGGCCCCAATCCTTTACCATTCTTACATCTATTACATGGGCATGAGAATAAGGTATTTACGCCACCATTTCTATTAGCAAACTCTATAAATGACCTAACACCTTCTATGTAATTTGAGCGGTTACAAGGACATTTCATCCATCCCTTATCAACCGTAGATGACATACCCTAAAGACGGATCTATGTTAAAATTCCGAGAGTATACACATTACATCAATACAAAATCGCACATATTTTGATATGATATCTACTACAACTCTAACATGAACCTATGAGAATTTGATATGTACACAGCATAAGATTAATCAAAAGAATACTATCATTTAAAACTATACTAAATCCATTCCATGAAATTGAGTCCCAATGGTAGGGTTGCCGAAGCCCTTAGGTTAACGACAAAACATCCCCTCAACAAAGAGAGAATGAGCTACAATGAGCTTTTGCATTCACCACTAGGACCATTTTTATCATGCTCAATGAGATTCTATCAAAATCGAAATCGGACTTACAAAAATAATTAAGTTCGGACCATACAAACTTATAAAAATCTTTAAGTTCGTAAATTATACAAAATTTCTAAGTTCGGACCATACAACTTATAAAAACTTCTAAGTTAAGAGATTATACAAATTTTACGTAAGTACACCAATTCAATTCTAACATGTAGCTTCAACCAATCCTAGTGGTAGGGTTGCCGAATCCCTTAGGTTAACGCAGAGAAACATCCCCTCAACAAAGAGAGAATGAGCTTACAATGAGCTTTTGCGATTCACCACTAGGACCATTTTTATCATGCTCAATGAGATTCTATCAAAATCGAAATCGGACTTACAAAAATAATTAAGTTCCGGACCATACAAACTTATAAAAATCTTTAAGTTCGAAATTATACAAAATTTCTAAGTTCGAGACCATACAACTTATAAAAACTTCTAAGTTAATAGATTATACAAATTTTCGTAAGTACACCAATTCAATTCTAACATGTAGCTTCAACTGAATCCTAGTGGTAGGGTTGCAAAGCCCTTAGGTTAACGACGAAAACATCCTCTCAACAAAGAGAGAATGAGCTACAAGTAGCTTTTGCGATTCACCACTAGGACCATTTTTATCATGCTCAATGAGTTTCTATCAAAATCAAAATCTTACAAAAATTCTTAAGTTCGAGACCATACAACTTATAAAAACTTCTTAGTTAAGAGATTTCACAAAAATTGCAGTAAGTACACCAATTCAATTCCAACATGTAGCTTCAACTGAATCCTAGTGGTAGGGTTGCCGAGCCCTTAGGTTAACGACAGAAACATTCTCTCAACAAAGAGAGAATGAGCTACAAGTAGCTTTTGCGATTCACCACTAGGACCATTTTTATCATGCTCAATGAGATTCTATCATAATCAAAATCAAAACAGTTGGATATACCTTCTTAGTTTTCCTAAACCAATTCTCACCATTCTTCTTTCAAACTCTAATGAACTGAACTTCAGTTCTTCAATCCTGACAAACCTAGACATGGAAAAAAAACATTAGATTCAGATAAACAACAAACCATAAAATGGAAATTATCTCTTTGAAAATAACCACAACAATTTCATAGTTGATATACCTTTTTAGTTCTTCCTGAACCAACTCCGACTTCGATTCTTGAATCTTGACAAACCCTAACATGGAAAAAACAAAGGGGGTATTAGATTCGGATACTATGAAAAAAATCAAGCATTAAACCGAAATAAACCGAATCGATTCCCAAACCCTAACATGGAAAGAAAAAAACCAGAATCGATTCACAAAAGCTTTGGGAAATCGAAAACCGAAATCAAGCATTAAACCCTAAAAACGAAAAACTTAAATGGAACCCAGGGATTCGATAAACTTAAATCAAAATATCTAAATCCTAGAAATGAAATCTCGAAACCCTAGAAATCATTGAAACCCTAGAAATCGAAATCTAAAAACATCCTCAAAATTGTACTCCAGATCTGATCTACACGATGATGGAGATGGAGAGGAGATGAGAGCCGAATCTCTCGGTAGTCTCGGTTTATCGAGATGGAGATGGAGGAGAGGGGGAAGGACGGGGAAGGAGAGCTGAGTCTGTTGTGGCGGAAGAAAAATGAGGATAGAATTACTGAGGTGGGATATACCCTAGACTTGGATTAAGGGTGGAAATAAAAACCGTAGTCTTGACCGAAATTTGACTCGGCGTGTTTATCGGCTCTAGTGTCACGACCAAGCAAGCGGTTCACACGCTTGAACTGAGCGCGGTTGCAATTCGCAACCACCCCTGTGAGGTTACAAAATTCGAAACGGCATAAACCCGTTGCGAAATATTTGGGGTTGCAATTCGCAACGGAAAATTCGCAACCGACATTAAGCCGTTGCGAAACTTTGTTGCGAAATCCTAAAAATGGTGTAGTGAGTGGATTACTGTTGGGAAAGTGCATACTGCTAAGAATTTTGACCCATAGAGCATCAGGATTAGTTAACATCCTCCACGCAAGTTTCGTAAGTAAAGCTAAGTTCAAGATAACAGAATTTTTAACACCAAGACCACCTAAACATTTAGGTTTTGCGACATTATTCCATTTTATTAGAGAAACACCTTTTGAGTTTTTCTTTCTATTCCACCAAAACTTTCTTTGTATGGAGTCCATTTGGTCTGTTATGGTCACCTAAGAAATGGAAAACGATGCATATGGTGATTAACAATGGTGCCAAGAGAAGTTTGAGTAAGAATGGTTCTACCCGGTTGAATTAGAAATATGGATTTCCACCCATCCAAACCTTACCATCAAATTTCTCCATAAGACTAGAGAAGGTAAGAGTTTTATTTCTTTGCATCATAAGGGGTGAACCTAAATATTTGTCATTTAGTGCCATTCTTTAATTCTAAGGATATTAGCTATCTCATTCTTAACCTCATTAGGAACTTTAGGTGAGAATGCATACCTGATTTCTCAAAATTGAATGATCGACCAGAAAAGAGACTAATGACTCGGCATGATGTCTCTTCTTTAGGATTAGCTTTGCAGAATATTAAGCAATCGTCTGCAAAAAGAGGCGAGAGACCGGAGGACTATTCTTAACAAACTTTCATACTATGGAGTTGGTTAGATTGTTCAGCATTTAGAAGAGCTCTAGAAAGAGAATCCATACACAAAATAAAGAGTCCTCTTTGAGGTTGGAAAACCTCACCATGAGAGCCATTTAACATTATAGAAATAGATACAATAGGAAGACATTGTTCAATCATCAAACACCAATCATCACAAAAACCAAATTTTTCAAAGTTGCATTTACTAATGTTATTGCGAAAGCGATAAGCTAGCTTATGTACGTTGTAGCTTAAACACCGATAAGAAAAGAAAAAAATGGTGAACGTTATAACAAAATTTTTTGATCCCATATCATACAAATTCGGCTCCATCGTGTGGACATAAACAAACCTATTTTCCGGGAAGGTGGGGCCCACTTTTCATATGTGCCAAGTTCAAAATGTCTACTCTGTAAACGATTATAAAAGTGAATAGAATTTTCTAGGAAAACTCTCTGATAGGGATTCTTAAGTGATGCAACAATAAGATTCTTTGGTGTTTATATCTCACAGGAGTTTGCAAATTAGTATACCCAAGAAAAAGGGTTTGGAGTTGGGTTGAATGATTGGTAAGATTTGTGATACGCCTTACCGGAATCAGAATCGTTATTCTTATCTCGAGTTGTCTGAGTTAGCTACTGAAGTTCTCTGAGTGGTTTACGTGAAACTGGTTGGTGTAGCACAGTCAATATGAGTAGTGGACAAGTCAAATATGCTACTCTAGATGCTGCATGTGGCTGCAATAACTGATGTCTAAGGTGCTAGCTCGGGAGGATAATATGAGTCGTACTATTAGAGCTTTCCAAAAACATTTCTTTTTTGAAATTTCACAAGTTTCAAGAGTTGTGTAAGAATTGTTATGTTATGACTTATGAAGTGGTATATTTCAAGAGCAATTTAAGTTTATCTCCTTTGAATCCTGCTAGATTTCTCTTTTACTGCCTGATTCAGTTCCACTGGAACTATTGCATGCCGGAACAAAACATAGAAGTAAAGAAATAGAAGAAAAAACATGCACCAGCAGGGAATCAAACCAGGGTCTGTACCGTGGCAGGGTACTATTCTACCAGTAGACCACTGGTGCTTACTGATTTCTATTTAGTGCTAGGATTTTGAAAGGTATAAAAAATATTTATGCACTCCAGAGATGCAACAGAAAGCTTGATAAATTCATTCTGAGATGCAACACTTTTATGGTGAAGAAGAACACTGTTGATATGAAATGCTCATATGGCTAACCTTTGGTTAACTATTATTGAACTAACAATGTACATGTTTGGGTGCGGTTAACAAACCTAGAAGCGTGCATTTCATATGTGTATAACAAGCTAAGTTTTCGCTCTAACGGTTGAGAAATATTAGCTTGAATCTAAATCAGGTTTTCATCTAACGGTGGATATTGATTGCTTTGTTACCAAGGCAAAACCCTGATTTGAAAGACTATATAAGGGGACATCTAGCAACTCTGCAAAACTAATCCCCACACCTTACGATTGATACTAGTTTGCGTGCTCGAGTCGGTTCTCCTTTAACCTTTGGTTTTCTTCTTCTAAAACCAGGTTAAACGACTTAAAGACTTCATTGGGATTATGAAGCCAGAAAGATACTACTTTTATCATAGTTGTGTGATCTGATCTTGCATCTTCTATCGTACAAGTACAATCATATTGATTGGCTTGAGATCGTTATCTCCGATAGGCAAGATATAAAAAGTAATCACAAACACCTTCGTCCCATTGTTTGTGATTCCGCAACATCTTGTTCCGCTACCATACGAGTCTGTTCTTCGGGAATATAAGACCGTATTATCAATTGATTCCTGTTCACCTTGATTATTATCAAAGATTCGGAACAAAACCTTTTAGGGTTTATCTCGTGGGAGACAAGATTGATCCTTCGATAGACTTGTCTGTGTGAGACAGATTTGTTTATCATAAAGTCTTCGACTTTGGGTCGTAGCAACTCTTAGTTGTGGGTGAGATCAGCTAAGGGAATCAAGTGCGCAGTATCCTGCTGGGATCAGAGGCGTAGGGAGTACAATTGTACCTTGGATCAGTGGGAGACTGATTGGGGTTTAACTGTAGTCCAGTCCGAAGTTAGCTTGGAGTAGGCTAGTTTCTGTAGCGGGTTAATACAACGTGTATTCAATCTGGACTAGGTCCTGGGATTTTTCGGCATTTGCGGTTTCCTCGTTAACAAAATCTCTGATGTCTGTGTTATTTCAGTTTCCGCATTATA
The DNA here is from genome assembly GCA_023531295.1 of Papaver armeniacum. Classification (NCBI taxonomy): domain Eukaryota; kingdom Viridiplantae; phylum Streptophyta; class Magnoliopsida; order Ranunculales; family Papaveraceae; genus Papaver; species Papaver armeniacum. Next base: position 560 of record JAJJWW010008260.1, on the reverse strand, counting down.
TTGTTTTATCTTTATAATTGAAATAGTACAGGTTGTGCGTTTAGATCATCAATTAGATTAATCCAACCTTGGTTGTTGATTATCATTGATTAATCCTTGGATATTGGTCTTTGGTACCGTCCAAGTTATTCCTTGTGTTTGATTAAAGACTCCTTGATTTCTATTAGCTTGAGTAAATCAAAACAAGAGATATTAACTCCTTGAGATACTTTTGCCTAGATTGAGTCGGATTGTCTAGTTGATTCTCACAGAAAGTGTTTGGAGTTAGTCCATACAGATTGCTAGCGAAAATCTTGGGTGGTGTTGTTAGACCCCAGCTTTTTTAGTTATTGCGCCTTTGTTCAAAGTCAAATTGAAGATGAAAATCACTTATTTCCGGATTATGAATTTGTTAAATATGTCTCGGTTTCTCAAAACCATAATATTAAAGACCAGTTTCAAGCTTGTATGAATGATAATTTCTTTTTACGAGTATCATTAAGATCATGAAAAATAACTTTAACAAAAAATAATAAATGAAAATAAAAGAATATATTTCCAACAGAATTAAATAAGACGAT
>JAJJWW010008258.1:0-30710 GCA_023531295.1 Papaver armeniacum | reverse complement strand
ACTAATTGATTGGTTTATAATGATATTTCAAGAATTATTGTTAACGACGGTCGTTGTTTCTACAGTGTCAACGACGGTTACTATTTATCGTTCTCTGTAACAGTTCGGTTTGTAACAAAAATAATTGTTACAAACCCGATTTTTCATTATTTCTCCCTTATTCATCATTTGTAAACCATTTTTGAGCATAAATAAATTCTTTGAGAGGGTTTTCAACATGATGAGCGGCTAAAATACCCGGTGACTGAGGCAACGGAGGAAACTATTCACTCATGCTTGATTGGTAATTTCTTTTATAATTTCTTTAATTATTTATTTTATTTAATTCACTAGGATCAACATAAAGATAAAATTGGTTTTCTTAATTAGTTGTGAATCAATTCGATGTGTTATGCTTAGAATCAATTCTTTGATAATTCATGCTTAGGGATTACAATTTAATGTTTGGACACCATATAGATTAATAGTGAATTAATGAGAAAAAGTGCTTAACAATAATTCTTGAAATATCATTATAAACCAATCAATTAGGAGGAATAGTGGAATCCGGAGCCTTGGTCTATTTTTAAATCTTGAAATCACTTTTTATATTAAGTTTTGTTTGTTTTTAAGTTTTATAAGTCTAAAATCTTTTGCTTTCACAAGTCTCAACGAACCTATTTACTACAACTCAATTGCGATCACATCAATTTTTGGCGCCGCTGACGGGGAGAAATAATGAAAAATCGGGTTTGTAACAATTATTTTTGTTACAAACCGAACTGTTACAGAGAACGATAAATAGTAATTGTCGTTGACACTGTAGAAATAACGACTGTCCTATGTACGTCTTATGTTCTTCAGCAAACAACGACTGCCTCTGGTAGTCTTTGTTCTTCGTGTTCTTCAGCAGCAGCAGAAAACTCCTCTCTGCAACTCGATTAATCCTCGCTCTGTAATGCTCTAAACTCTCCCAAACTCTCCGTACCCTCCTTCTGTGATCCAAGCAGCATATTTATACTCCTCAGCCTCATTTAATCACGCCATAATTCTCAATATTCTTCATTGAACTCGGGCAGTAAAGAAAATATTCTGGGAATATTTTCTTCCCTGATTCAGCTTCTCACGCGTTTCTACAGCTGCAAAATCTCCTTATTTATCTTTGTCAAGGTCCAAAGTGTTGCTCGAGTCATCAGACATGAGCATAACACGTTTAGATTCTCCAAAACTGATGCAATCCCGTGAACTGTTCCTCTCATGCACGTGCTGCCCTGTTTTCTTCTCACGGATTTTTCGGCCAAATTTGATCTACCAAAACACTTGTAATAGCTTTGCATATGTCCCAGGAACAATCCCATAAATTTTCAGCCATTTAGTCTCCCTATAACACCTCCGAATTCTTGATTGAAATTTGACAGTGTAAACATTATTTTCCCGCCAATTTTGAAAATTTGAATTTGAGAAGAAAGGTGCCCCTTAACCGAACCGGGGGTGCGAATAGAAGGTGGGTGCCCCTTATCCAAAAGTGAAAGTCCGAATAACATGTGTCCTCCGGGTGCTTTAGACAACTTTTCGAACCGATTTTTTCCAAAAATGTTTATTGCCCAAAAATACCTACAAACACATAAAACACCAAAATTAATACAAAATCGAGTGCCAACAGTATATAGTATTGAGATCAAGTTAGACACAAAAATGTGTCTATCATGGTACTATAATACCCCGATATTCGGCAGTGGTTGTCCGAATAGAATATAAGTAATGGTTTTTCCTTTCCTAACACCGAGGCCTGATGAGTACACTTGACTGAGTTGTGGGGAAAACTTCTCAGTTAAGTGTGCTCGTTCGGGAGTAGTCACGGGATCGGTGACCTCTCACGAAGTTGTTGCTGGATGACCGCAGTAGTGTCGTTAAATATCTTATATCCGATAATGCTGGATAACCGCAGTGGGTAAGTGGGAACAATATCAGTGTTAGTTGGGGTACAACTAAAGGCGGTTCGCTTGTGCTCGGATGGGAGAGTATGCTAGATCGTTGAGCTAGATACTGGTCTCAGAAGAGGCAAGGAACGTCTACATTATACTGAGGCCTTTTCAGCATAATTTTCTGCAGAGTTAGAAGAAAACTCTGCAGCTAAGCGTGCTCGAGCGGGAGTAATCCTGGGATGGGTGACCTCTCGGGAAGTTGTTGCTGGATTTCCGTAGCAATGCCCGTGAAAAACCCCATACTGCCGGATAACGTAGTGGTTAAGTGGGGACAATATAGGTGGAGGGACGGGTCATTACACATATCATGTGATGTATACTTTGTTGATGGTATTTTGGGTCTTCCGTAATATATTTTAGACTAAGCTTCTGGTTCTTCTTGGAATTATTTTTCATCATTGTGTGCCCATTACTCTTACACCTTCACAAGCTTCATCTTTATGATTAGTTTAATATTTTTAAGTATAACACTCAAATAAAAAAAGGAAACAAAGGTATATATAACTACTGTTGAAGTATGAAGATTAACTTTATCTCAGTGTAATTTTGTGGTTAATCGTGGTAAACATTGATATCCCAGATCCTTCCCATGGGATTGTTAATATTGCATGAAAAAAAATATTTACATTGCACCATCCTCACTTTATATAGTTACAGGAACATGGGAACCCTTGTTAATTATCAAGAATTTAAAGTTTTTAATTCTAATATGTTGGTGCCCGGCTTGTTTCTAGGTTACCAGCAAAGGTTTTGTACGAGTCAATTGATTGATTATTATTAGTTTTCTTCTAGAAAAAAAAATGTTAGATATAATTGTGTGTAATTTTTATTATTATTAATATTAAGTGAACCACATAATAAGGAGAAACCAAAATCCAGTAGGAACTTAGGGTCGAAAACTGGTGTATTTAAACATATAATTATTTTTCCTATCATGTATTTACTAAATGGATCAAAGTGGACAAATTCTGAGAATCTCACCGTCTAAAGGCGGATCGGTTATCCAATCACCGAAAGTCATGTTAGCTTACTTGGTAAATCGCTTGAATTTTACTCAGGCATAGGGTTGAGCGTGAGCATAGTATGATAGGATCCACTTCAGTCTCATCCGCATCCAGTCCAATACATGAAAAATTTCTAGTTTGACATATGCATATGAAAAAGCGGGGGTCTAACAACCACACCCAATATTTCGTTCGGAAATCTGTATGGACTAACTCCAATATAATTCAAAGAGAATCAACTAGACAGTCAGACTCAATCAAGGAAAGATATCCAAGAGTTATATCTCTTTCTCAAATCAATCAGCAAATCAACAGGATGGCAACCGTGAACTGATTGGTATGAGAAATACTTGAACGGTACCAAAGACCAATGTTCAAGTGTCAGTCAATTTATATCAACAACCAAAGGTTGGATTTACCAATTGATTGAACTACGCACAACCTATAATATTTCAATTATATAGAAATATAATGCGGAAAAGAAATAACACAGACACCAGAAGTTTTGTTAACGAGGAAACCGCAAACTCAGAAAAACCAGGGACCTAGTCCAGTTTTGAACACCACACTGTATTAATCCGCTACAGACACTAGCCTACTACAAGTTAACTTCGGACTGGAATGTAGTTGAGCCCTAACCAAGTTTCACACCGTTTAAGGTACTGTCGCGTTCCTTGCGTCTCTGAATCCCAGCAGGACTCTACGCACTTATTCCCTTAGCTGATATCACTCACAACTAAACGTTTCTACGACCCAAAGTTAAAGACTTATAAACAAATTTGTCTCTCACAGATAAGTATATTCTGATAGATAAATATGTCCCCCACAGAAGTACCTATGAAGTTTTGTTCCGTATTTTGATAAATCAAGATGAACAGGAACCAATTCATAATACGGTGTTATATTCCTAAAGAACATCCTAGAAATATCAATCACCTCATAATAACTTAACTATATGGTAGTAGAAGAAGTTATTGCGGAATCTCAAAGAATGAGACGAAAATATTTTGGATTACTTTTTATATCTTACCTGTCGGAGATAAATCTCGAGAAAATCTTGGAGAAGATAGTACTCAATATGATAGAACTAGTAAGATTAGAACACGCAACTATAAAGAAAATAGTTGGATCTGGCTTCATGAATCCCAAATGAAGTCTTCAAGTCGTTAACCTATAATGGTTTTGGAAAAACATAGGTTAAAGGAGAATCGACTCTAGTAGCAACTAGGACACAGGAAAGTGTCGGGATTAGGTTTTCCAGTTGCTAGAGTTCTCCCTTATATAGTCTTTCAAATCAGGGTTTGCTTACAATCAAAGCTAGAAACAAAGCATTCAATATTCACCGTTAGATGAAAACCTGATTTAAGATTCAAGCTAAGTTTGCTTAAAATCAAAGCAATATCTCTCCACCATTAGATGGTCTTAGCTTGTTAAATACAAATGAAATATACTTTCATTTAGATATGGGTAACCGTACCTAAACATATATATTGAGTTGGATCAACAATAGTTAACAGAAGTTAGCCATGTGAACACTTTTGTCTTAACCACATTCATCTAACACTTCTAGATCAAATATGATGATCAATCAAACATGAAAGATAATAAAATGAGTCTAAATGTCTAATTATGTTACTCATAGAGTTTTTCAATTGTATATATCTCATAGAAGTATACAAGACACAATTAAAACAAAATCGGATTTGATTCATGTTTGTACAGAGTACTTATACAGTAATCAATTCATGAACATAAAGCCACGGTTTGCAAAGATTGTATTCCTTAATTTATAAATGTATTTGTTCATGAGTATATATGAAATCATACTTAACTGATTTTAGAACTTTAACCACTAAGTTTGCAAACGGGTACACAAACTTTAGTTCCGGACTTTGGTCTTGTCCAGCAGTTTACAAACGTCTACGCATACTGCTGTCCTGGACCTTAACTCAGGTAGAACCATTCGCATACTGTTATGCAAACTTGGTTCTCGGAATTTAACAGTTAAAACCCTTCGCATACTGGTATGCAAACTAGGTTTTGGACCTGAATCATACCAAAATAATTTGGATACTCGTATGCATACTGTGTTGTATCCATACAAAGGTTAATTGTTCTAAACTCCCATTTCAATCATTGAAACATCCTTAGAAGACGACAATAGCTGTCTCACACAAACTATTAGCTTATAAGTAATTTTTCAAGTGATCGAATGATCAATACGAAACATTCTGAGTCGACATCAAATGACTGTCTCACACAAATCATGTAAGATATTTCAAGGCAATTTTCACATGATCATATTTTGACTTATTATTTAGTTTCCAACAAATAAATTGTTTCCAACTAAACTCGTAAAGAATAATGATGAACGTAGCTAAAGCAAAAAGCTTCCAACACGTATTTTGAGAAATATATAAGTGAGTTAAACTCAGCTCGAAATATCAAATGTGTATAATATAAAAGTTTATATAGCTATACGACTTTGTCTCATTAGGAGATAGAATGGAATAGACTTCTGAGTGATAGATAAGTTTTAGTCTCCACATACCTTTTGTTGATGAAGTTCTCGAAGCTCTCCTCAGTAGTCTTCGTCTTCAATCGATGAACGTCGTGAAGTCTAAAGCTCAACTACACATTTTTTCCTAATCCGAGACATAGCTATAAGTAGACTAGAAATCAAGACTTATAGTTTTGATCACGTAAACTTGACAAACAAGCTTGAGATAACAACGCTTGCGAGTTAGACTGAGCAGTGCTCTAACAACATACAATACAGATTGGATGCAGATAATCCATTTTCTTTATACCATTTCATCTAAACATGACGAAACCCTCAACTAATAATCGATCAAGAAAAATAATTTTTTTCCAAGTATCTAGTCACTGAAGAACGCTCAGACCTTACCTAAACAAAACATTAAATCCATAAGTATTACGATTGATAACCACAACAATGACACAAATAACAAATCAATATTACAAAAACATAGTTCTACTTGTTTCGTCTTCGCCTCAAGTGCAACCCAATAATTGTGAATGGAAATGAATGTTAACAGATAAGGTTAATATATAGTGATCATTTGTAAATACTAGATTTTGTGCCCGTGCTACGTACCGGGCGGAGCTTAAGCCAAAAATCATTTTTTTTCTTTTCCATATTTTGGTTTGGTGTAATGTGACTTCTGATCGCTGTCGTAGGCGTCAAAAATAAATTACACTTTCTTACTACTCAAAATATATAATGAAGCAAGGGTAAGAAAGGATCGTTCCCACAGAGAGGACTAGGTTGTCAATATGTTTCGGTATCTTATAAGTAACACGGGGGGTTTTCCAGATTTTTATAAATGAAAATAAAATAAAAGCAAAACAATAAAAAGTAAACACGCAAATCAAGGATGTGAAAATATTGGATAAAGGTTTCATCTTCAATTGTAAACAAGTTTTTGAATGTATGAATAGAATTCGTATTTAATCTCGCTATCATCAAAAGCCCTAGAATATCTTATTGCAAGAATACTCCATAAATTTCCTAAGTCATCAACACACACATTAGAGCTGCGTATGTGAATTCTACCTAAAGAATAACCTAACGCCTTGCGCTAATTAAGTTCAATTCCTAGGAGCATTAAGTTTCAGAAATAGGCTAATCAATGCAATTGTAATACATTGCGCACACAATTCGAACAAAGGTCAATTTCTACATATGACTACAAGGATGTATCACTACAAACCTTAATCATATCATGCTACTCGTATTCAAGGTTATCGCTCGATGATGAACCCTAAAATAGCTATAGATATGGATGTGAGTTCAATTAATTATAGACTCAACTAAACAAACATTCAATCATATTGCAATACATCAATCATGCAATTATTATAACCCGTAGAAATCAAACAATGATTTTGAGAGAAAACTAATTCATAAAAATCATAACTTGTTTTAAAAATCCAACTACATCTTTAACCAATAACAATAAATCAACTACTTGGGTTTTTGGAAATCATCACAAAGAGTTTAGAAGAATCTATCATGTGAAACCCTAGAAAACAAGTAGAAGCCTCCCTAATGGAGATATTAGGTTTAGAGAAAGAGTTTTCTATTTATATGCTTCTCCCCTTCCAAAAGGATACTCTTTCCAAATTTAGGTCTTCTCAAAACCCATCTCCAAGTGTTCCACCAAGCCCATGTGTGGAAAATACACAGAAAACTCGCCCAAAAATATGTCACCGGAAAACTGGTATCGCCGGTCGGAAGTTGGCCGGGAAAGTATCTCAGGTGACCGGCAAAGTCAACCCGATCACCAGTCAAACGAGTCGACTCGGTCAGGTCAACCGAGTCAAGGCGAGTCAGTGAGTCAGAGCCCAAGTCATCTGGTCAACTCAGTCATAGGATGAGTAAGCTGCTAGTCATATAAATAAAGCCTGAGTAAGAGGCTAACTCAGCTAGGCCAATGCCATCTTGCACATGCCTTAAGTTGAGCTGCACCATCATTGTGCTTCACTGCCAGTCATGATGGCCCTGCACAACCACAACTCCCACTGGTAAAAATAATGCATTTTGTAGCTTGACTGCAACTACGACTCTTGCAACACCCTTGACTCTTGCCTCATACCACCACCATCACTTCCACAATCTGCAAGCTCCTAATTTGATTCAATCTTGGCAAAAAATCAGAGTGCCCCCGTACCTTTCACAAAGAATGACCAATTCATTCAATCCCTTGGCCACATCATCAGTTCCAGCTGCATCTTGTAACTCATACTCTATCTGTGGCTACACATCAATAAACTTCCTTGCATTCACAACATCTTGAACTCTAGCTCGGTCACGACTTCAGCATACCAGCTCCATGTAACCACTTCAATACATCTCTTCCTGCACTCTCAGGTTCATTCTCCATTTCTAGCCTGTAATTCATACACAATCCATTGCACCCACCACCTGAATTCCAGCTTCAAAATCTGTCAAAACCCATTCCATCTAATTCACTTGATGTTTCTTCCATTGATCACCAGAACCCAAATCAAACAATCCATTCATCTACCTGACTTCTACAACATCACCATTCTCTTGTCAAGTCCATTGTTTGTAGCTCCTTGCATTACTAGCACCTCCTGTAATAACTCCTTATCCGCGGCTCACTCTGTAGCTTCAACAATGTTTTGTCAACATCATTTCAACACCAAGACAACCTCACATCATCCTAATTGCACCGAACCATCCATAATCCCCTTTTCCTTGTAACTTGTATCTGCAATGCCAATTCATACATTTTAAACCTTCGGTTCCAGCTCATAGTCAGTCACAGCATCACCCATTAGCTTCTCTACACTTCCCATCAACATAGCTAGCTGACCGAACACCAACACATCATCAATTCTAAAATCAGTCATTCGCCCTTGCCTCCAGCCCATGACCTGCAATTGCAGTTCACAAGCAAACCAACACCGCCAGTGCATCTTTGAGCATCAACAGTACCTTCATATCTCGCTCATAGCCCATCCGTCCACAAACATGGCTTGCATCGGCTTCAACTTCTTTCACCACCTCGCAAGAATCACAATTCGAAACACCACTTGTAATGGCAGAGACTCCCGACTTAGTGCATCACACTCAACAAAGATCAACACTTCACTTCCCTGTCAAGCAATTGCTTTAACTCCAGCTGCCATTTCTTCATTATCACCAGCACACCCAAGCCAACACCTGAGTCACCTGCAACTCAGCGTACCCAAACTTTATAGCAGCATCAGATATTCTCAGCTGCGACTGCAATATCACCAGCATTGACTTCCAACTGCAATCCCTTTCTGCTTGACAACACCAGATTCAATTTCACAGCTCAACCATCTGCAATTCAGGTTAGCTGTATCATTAACACCTTCAATTCCCTGTAATTCTTTGTCCATTTCATCTCAGCTGAAATCCATCTTTGATTTTATCTCTGATTCCCTCTTCAAATCGAAAGCCTGATTTACCACAGTTCAACTCAATCGACTTCATCTCCACCAAAGCCAGTAGCGTCTACACCTCACACCATAGCAAACCCTAATATCAATTTCTCTTCCATTGTCTCAAAGAAACCCATTTCCAAAATCAACAACAAACCCATTTAATCACCATTAAATCAAACCCAGATTCCATTTCTTCACCTACCAGACTCAATCCAATCTTCCATTGAGTTCTCGATTTACACCAATCAACACCACCGCATTTATTCTGAAAACCCTTCAGATCTCGAACTCAGTTTAATTTCTTATTCGAATCAGCAGCATCATCATTTCTCAACTCTTGTTGTTCTTAATATCACTCTATTTCTCGAATTTAGTCTCTCGGCTTTCAGCAGCAGCCTTTGTTTCTCACTTTCAGGCAAAATAGAAATGGGAATGATTGAGAAATAAGTTCTCGGTATAGAAGTAGGTTATATTCGATGCCAGGTCACCTTGATATGGGTTAACCAATCTTCTAGCCCCTTATCCTCAACTGGTCTGTCTTTAGCACTCCTCCAAAGAGAGTTGCCCCTTAATCTTGACCGGGCTCCTTTTAGTGTCTGCCTATAAAATGATAAATTTCTCCCTTTTGCTCAAACTGGGTGATTTCTTCTTCTTTTCGTCTGTGCGACTCCATAGTATCTATAAGACTCAAAACAAGCGTAAAATACATAATTTACCAGAAAAATAGCAAAAGAAAGCATAACCAATAGATAATAAATACGGTGTATTCTACACCTATCAAATTCCCCACACTTAGACTTTGCTAGTCCTCGAGCAAATCAAACGAAACTTATTCTAAAGGATACATACAACTCCGTGTCGTCGAGGCTACGGTCACACTTAGCACGTATAACAAGCCTTTAAACCCCTAGGTGTCCCTAGTGGACGAGTTATAGTCTCGTGAGGGTTTACTAAAGATATACCCATAAAACCTACTTTTCCAACTTACTAGTTATCCGTAATGATAGCATCCATTGCGCTAAGAAGACATAGAGATTCTGCACACTAGTCATAAGAAGTTAGACACATAAATGAACACAATCTCATCCTTAAAAGTTGAGAGAGAAATAACCATCCCTTCTCGAAAGAAATTCGGGTTCGGAGTGATCGAAAGTCTCGACTCTGCCTCACAAGAAAGGGTTTTATGAAGTTGCTCTCTATAATAAATAGCTTTTTATGAGTCACACATGTGTCCAGGTAGGAATGAAGAGAGAATCCCGCGACACGTTGAATGGTAGGAAGGCAAAACCCTCCGAATTGTTTTGAAAACCCACATCTTTTATAATTTTGAAAACCCATTTTTCTGACGATCTCTCTCTAAAAAGGAAATCAACCATTTAATGAAGGTGGAAATATGCTTACTTACCTCGTTATCCGTTCGATGTGCAGCTAGCACCACTCTCACAGCATCCATAGAAACGTCTTCGGTCTTCAATCGGTGTCTTCATCTTCGTCTTCGGTCTTCAACTCTTGATGATAACTCTTGAACTTCGTAGAATCTTGACAATGTGATTCTTTCCTCTAATTCCTTGTTGCTTGAAACTTCATTGTAGATATTCTTTCTTCCATTGGCTTTATTGAAAGAATACAAAACTAAAAACGAACTATACAAACCCAAAATATGATACATGATTTTTTGTTGTCTTTTTTTTTTTTTTTTTTTTTTTTTTTAGACAAGAAAAATAAAACAAATACAAAATAAAAACAAAACAAAATAATAAAAATAAAACTAGTAATGAACCTAACAAAATTTTCTCTTGTCTTTTTTTTTTTTTTTTTTTTTTTTTTTTGGCAAGAGAAAATAAAATACAAATAAGATAAAATAAAAATGTAAGTACAAAGGCCATGGTGTAAGTACTTTACCGCTTGATTCTTCACAACTTGTATGTCTCGATATCATAAACTTCTCGAACTCTCATCTTTATAATCTTCGCTCTTGTACAATAGTCTTCAACTTGTAAAAAAAAAATCTGCTCCTTATCTTGTTGCTTTACTTAAATCTGAAATCTGCTCATTTTTGTATTGTTGCTTGTAAACCTTGAACGTCTTCAACTTTCCTTCGAATTTGTGATTCTCCTCTTGTTGATGATGATGGTGTTTCTATGGACCTGTTGGCGTAGAGAGAGATAAAGTGGATGGTGCTAACTGCGAACAAGATTACAAGTGGTATGTAAGTTAGCAATTCGATGTCACCAACATGATTGATAAAAATAGCACTCAAGAGATCAAAGTAGTGCTTCTATGGTGGGAGGTTGGGCAGCTCACCATTCTGCCCGGAGTTTACGTACGGTGACACACACTCTAAAAGCACATATTTAGACAGGTATAAAGAATTGAAGGTCGGTGCCTCACATTATGTAACATGGGTAGTATCCACTATAGGGGACCACTACTCTAATACCGAATTCAGTCTGCACCTTATTTGCCACTGGCATGGTTAAATACAACTTTAACTCTCATACAATTAAGAAACCCGATCATGTTCTCTGTCATCTCTAAGTTCAGTCACTCTTATGAGATTCTCGATGTAATCTTAGAGACATGTATACTATGTGACTCTAAACTACAAGTTGGAGTTTTTTATTCACTAATTTACAAAAAAGTTGAAAATTTGAAAAATTTACAATGCAAATGCTTAACCACTCCCCCACACTTAAACTTTACATTGTCCTCAATGTAAATTGAATCGTCCAAAGAAAGTCAAGGTGGGAAATCTAACATGATATGCGACAAGAAAAAAAAATAAAAACAAGAAAAGAAAAATTAAAAGATAAGAGATACAAAACCTATGGGTTGCCTCCCATTTAGCGCTTGGTTTAAAGTCTTCAGCCCGACTATATCCTTGCAAGATTCATTCCCCATATACCAACAATCTGAAAAGTTGGGGATCCTTCCATAGAACCTGTTTTGGAAAGACTAGCTTCACACAAATATTAGTAATATAAAACATAAATGAAGCTATTAACCGATAAAAGTTTCCCCCACACTTATTCTTGTCCACACTTGGAAGTGTATAAAGAATATAGAAGTCAGGGACTACCACGGTTTCTTGTTCCAAAACCTTCATAGTATGAGAATCAAGTTTCTCTAATGGCGGAAAAAGAGAAACAAAGTCATTCAACAATATTCTCGAAGCACATACATTCAAACCAATAAGAGTTAAAGGAGAAGAAACAATATGCAACGGGTTAGACAAACCTTGCACAATCTCTTGTATCACAGAATCCTCTTTATCTTTGTAAAACTCAAGTGAATTACTCACCTCTTTTATATCATGGTCCTCTATCAAACCTTGCAACCATTCTTCGTCCGTTTCTGCCTTAACCAATGTCTCGACATAAACATCATCATTACAATCATTTGCAAACTCAATTGGGTCTTCCACAATATTGGTTATATCGGTCTCATTCTCAACACACTCCTTTTTGTAAGGCACATACTCCACTGCGGATTCAAGTCTCACCATAAGGAACTTTTTTAGAACACTCATTGCACCATCCTCAAGCTCCACCCTTTGAATAGGCTCTTGATCATTATTAAGATCAATGCTTGAGTAATCTACACAAGTGTCGACATATTCCTCTTCGTTTTCACCTTGATCGCAAAAAGAATCCATTGTACACTCCTCGGGGATGTCACCATGAGTTGGTTCACGCAATGTATTTTGATAATAATCATCACTATCATAGTCAACATAAGATTGGTCCTCGCTGAATTTAGTGTTGCTAATCTCGAACTCATCCTTTTGAATAGGTGAATGATCATTATTACGATCAATAATTGAGTTAACTACACAATTATCAACGAAAGTCCCCAAAGGTTCGCCTTGTTCAACATAATTATTCATTTCCTCTATGTATTCATCAATGCCCTTTCTTACGCTCTAAAAACACCTCTTTGAAGCTCTTGGAGTGATCCATCCAAAAGTAGAATTACTTACTTCAAAGATTGTTAGGCCAATTATCTTCCTTTGAATGGGTGAATGATCATAACTACGATCAGAAATTGGGCCATACATACTATGAGCACATTCGGTCGATGAAACTGGTTCCATGCTTGGTTGTCCACGAATTGACTCCATGCTGACCATAAATTGTTTCATTTCATCTACCAAACTAGAGGAAAAATTAATAGGAGCACAAGTATCATCCCCTCTTTGTGGTTGCTCACTTACATACCCACCGTAAGAAGGTTGGAATGTATGAGAATAACTAAAACGATACGTGGAGTATTGACCATAACCAAAGGATTGGTTTTGATTATACTCCCCGTAAGGGTGATAGTTGTCATATTGTTGAGGTTGAAAGCCGTATTGATTGCTCCAATATGCTCCGTCCATAGAAATCGGTACCTGAAACGAGATTCTCAAAACTCGGTTAAGAACCAAAGAATAAGAAAAAGTAAAACAAAACTAAAAAAAAAATAAGAAACCAAAAAAAAGTGACAACCGCTGCCTCCCCAGCAACGGCGCCAAAATTTGATCGCTGTCGTAGGCGTCAAAAATAAATTACACTTTCTTACTACTCAAAATATATAATGAAGCAAGGGTAAGAAAGGATCGTTCCCACAGAGAGGACTAGGTTGTCTATATGTTTCGGTATCTTATAAGTAACATGGGGGGGTTTTTGATTTTTATAAATGAAAATAAAATAAAAGCAAAATAATAAAAAGTAAACACGCAAATCAAGGATGTGAAAGTATTGGATAAAGGTTTCATCTTCAATTGTAAACAAGTTTTTGAATGTATGAATAGAATTCGTATTTAATCTCGCTATCATCAAAAGCCCTAGAATATCTTATTGCAAGAATACTCCATAAATTTCCTAAGTCATCAACACACACATTAGAGCTGCGTATGTGAATTCTACCTAAAGAATAACCTAACGCCTTGCGCTAATTAAGTTCAATTCCTAGGAGCATTAAGTTTCAGAAATAGGCTAATCAATGCAATTGTAATACATTGCGCACACAATTCGAACAAAGGTCAATTTCTACATATGACTACAAGGATGTATCACTACAAACCTTAATCATATCATGCTACTCGTATTCAAGGTTATCGCTCGATGATGAACCCTAAAATAGCTATAGATATGGATGTGAGTTCAATTAATTATAGACTCAACTAAACAAACATTCAATCATATTGCAATACATCAATCATGCAATTATTATAACCCGTAGAAATCAAACAATGATTTTGAGAGAAAACTAATTCATAAAAATCATAACTTGTTTTCAAAATCCAACTACATCTTTAACCAATAACAATAAATCAACTACTTGGGTTTTTGGAAATCATCACAAAGAGTTTAGAAGAATCTATCATGTGAAACCCTAGAAAACAAGTAGAAGCCTCCCTAATGGAGATATTAGGTTTAGAGAAAGAGTTTTCTATTTATATGCTTCTCCCCTTCCAAAAGGATACTCTTTCCAAATTTAGGTCTTCTCAAAACCCATCTCCAAGTGTTCCACCAAGCCCATGTGTGGAAAATACCTGTGTGAAAACTCTGCCCAAAAATATGTCGCCGGAAAACTGGTATCGCCGGTCGGAAGTTGGCCGGGAAAGTATCTCAGGTGACCGGCAAAGTCAACCCGATCACCAGGTCAACAAGTCGACTCTTGGTCAAGTCAACCGAGTCAAGGCGAAGTCAAGAGTCGAGCCAAGTCATCTGGTCAACTCGGTCATAGGATGAGTCACCGCTAGTCATATAAATAATGCCTGAGTCAGAGGCTAACTCAGCTAGGCCAATGCCATCTTGCACAGGCCTTAAGTTGAGCTGCACCATCATTGTGCTTCACTGCCAGTCATGATGGCCCTGCACAACCACAACTCCCACTGGTAAAAATAATGCATTTTGTAGCTTGACTGCAACTACATCTCTTGCAACACCCTTCAGCTCTGACTCATACCACCACCATCACTTCCACAATATGCAAGCTCCTAATTTGATTCAATCTTGGCAAAGAAATCAGAAGTGCCTGTACCTTTCACAAAGAACACCATTCATTCAATCCCTTGGCCACAACATCGATTTCAAATGCATCTTGTAACTCATACTCTATCTGTGGCTACACATCAATAAACTTCCTTGCATTCACAACATCTTGAACTCTAGCTCGGTCACGACTTCAGCATACCAGCTCCATGTAACCACTTCAATACATCTCTTCCTGCACTCTCAGGTTCATTCTCCATTTCTAGCATGTAATTCATACACAATCCATTGCACCCACCACCTGAATTCCAGCTTCAAAATCTGTCAAAACCCATTCCATCTAATTCACTTGTTGTTTCTTCCATTGATCACCAGAACCCAAATCAAACAATCCATTCATCCACCTGACTTCTACAACATCACCATTCTCTTGTCAAGTCCATTGTCTGTAGCTCCTTGCATTACTAGCACCTCCTGTAATAACTCCTTATCCGCGGCTCACTCTGTAGCTTCAACAGCTGCTTGTCAACATCATTTCCACACCAGTACAACCTCACATCATCCTAATTGCACCAGAACCATCCATAATCCCCTTTTCCTTGTAACTTGTATCTGCAATGCCAATTTATACATTTTAAACCTTCGGTTCCAGCTCATAGTCAGTCACAGCATCACCCATTATCTTCTCTGCACTTCCCATCAACATAGCTAGCTGACCGAATACCAACACAACATCAATTCTAAAATCACTCATTCGCCCTTACCTCCAGCCCATGACATGCAATTGCAGTTCACAAGCAAACCAACACCGCCAGTGCATCTTTGAGCATCAACAGTACCTTCATATCTGCTCATAGCCCATCCGTCCACAAACATGGCTTGCATCAGCTTCAACTTCTTTCACCACCTGCAAGAATCACAATTCAGAAACACCACTTGTAATGGCAGAGACTCCAGCTTAGTGCATCACACTGTCAACAGCATCAACACTTCACTTCCCTGTCAAGCAATTGCGTTAACTCCAGCTGCCATTTCTTCATTGTCACCAGCACACCCAAGACAACACCTGAGTCACCTGCAACTCAGCATACCCAAACTCTATAGCAGCATCAGATATTCTCAGCTGCGACTGCAATATCACCAGCATCGACTTCCAACTGCAATCCCTTTACGCTTGATGAAAGACAGATTCAATTTCACAGCTCAACCATCTACAATTCAGGTTAGCTGTATCATTAACACCTTTAATTCCCTGTAATTCCTTGTCCATTTCATCTCAGCTGAAATCCATCTTTGATTTTATCTCTGATTCCCTCTTCAAATCGAAAGCCTGATTTACCACAGATTCAACTCTGAATCGACTTCATCTCCACCAGCAGTAGCGTCTACACCTCACACCATAGCAAACCCTAACATCAATTTCTCTTCCATCGTCTAAGCAAACCCATTTCCAAAATCAACAACAAACCCATTTAATCACCATTAAATCAAACCCAGATTCCATTTCTTCACCTACCAGACTCAATCCAATCTTCCATTGAGTTCTCGATTTACACCAATCAACACCACCAGACGATTCAGGAAAACCCTTCAGATCTCGAACTCAGTTTAATTTCTTATTCGAATTAGCAAGATCATCATTTCTCAACTCTTGTTGTTCTTAATATCATTCTATTTCTCGAATTTAGTCTCTCGGCTTTCAGCAACAGCCTTTGTTTCTCACTTTCAGGCAAAATAGAAATGGGAATGATTGAGAAATAAGTTCTCGGTATAGAAGTAGGTTATATTCGATGCCAGGTCACCTTGATAAGGGTTAACCAATCTTCTATCCCCTTATCCTCAACTGGTCCGTCTTTAGCACTCCTCCAAAGAGAGTTGCCCCTTAATCTTGACTGGGCTCCTTTTAGTATCTGCCTATAAAATGATAAATTTATCCTTTTGCTCAAACTGGGTGATTTCTTCTTCTTTTCGTCCGTGCGACTCCATAGTAGCTATAAGACTCAAAACAAGTGTAGAATACATAATTTACAAGAAAAATAGCAAAAGAAAGCATAACCAATAGATAATAAATACGGTGTATTCTACACCTATCAACTTCGCCTCACCCCGTCATGCACTTTTGATTTGGTGTTGGCTCGGTTTCGCCTCGCCCCCGTCCCAATGAATTTTTGATTTGGTGTCGTCAAATTTCTGCACAAAAATGAATCGCTGTAAAATCTCTGGGATCACCAGAAACCACCTGATTTCCGTCGTTCACACACTTGAGTCGCTAACAGTCATCGTTACAATGAACAGTCAACTAAACGATCCATAATGAGGTCTGAATTACGTTGAATGTAGGAAATCGAGCCTCTATGTTAGCCGAGATCATTGGCCCTGGATGTTTTGTTGGTCTGTCAAATTAGCCAAGACCTATGGTCCCGATAGTAAATTAAAAAATCTAGTCAGTGTCAAGCGTATGCCCTACATTAACATTAATCGTAATTAGGTTGAGCTACAGGTTAGTTAGGGCATGCGATCTGGTATAGCCAAATTAGTCGGAGCCTACAACCCGGTCGCAGACTAAAATGTCGCACATTAAGATTATGAAGTCAGAAACGTGAATGGAACTGGGTTGAGACATAAAGTTATATGCCCGTGCTAAGTATCAGACATCGTTTAATTTTAAACATATTTTTGATTTGATGTGTTGTGGCTTCGCCTCTTCCTATCGTGCCTTTTTGATTTGGTGTCGCGGGACTTTTCCGCCCCATCGCGATGGATTTTTTATTTGGTGTTGCTCGGCTGCACCTCGCCCTGTCACGATGCATTTTTTATTTGGATGCATTTTTTATTTGGTATGGGTCGGCTTCGCCTTGCTCCGTCACTTGTATGGGTTGGCTTCGCCTTGCTCCGTCACTTGAGATTTTTAATTTGGTGTAGTTCCATTTCGCCTCGCTCCGTTGCTTAGGATTTTTTATTTGGCCAAGCTATACTATAAGGTTCTGTTTTAATAAAGGGTTAAACTTGAATCTTAAAAACTGGAATTAACCTGATAATTGATAGATAAATATCTCAAACAAAAATCCAAAACAATGCAACTATATCAATCCATTCTTTCTTCAGGTTCATTCTCAAGCGGAGCATACTATTTTGCTTCCACAACGCAGTTTTTTTCTTTACTGGTGGCTTTACTCGCACACTAATACTTAGATTACAGTTCCTTCCCCACTTAGGTGACTTCGTTCTATATCTTTCGTAGGTAGCACACTGCTATAATAACTTGGACTGTGTAGATAAATAGAACTTCATATGTAATACTAATCCAGGACCAAATCTTATCAACAACCGCTGTAATACTAATCCATAAAAAATAAAAAATAAGAGAAACATTGAAAATCTCCAGAATGGAATTTCTAATGTGGATGATTTTTTTAATAACAAAAATGCCATTAAAGGAAACTTGGAGGAGGTAGAAAATTGAGGACTTTATATAATTTCAGTTACATACATTTTTTATCCATTATCCTTCAACTTGGAGTTGCATAACTTATAAGGATAAACATAAAAGCAAAATGGAGAAGTATTGTCAGTTAAGGCATCTTCTGCCGCTTCTCGTCATCTTTTTTCATTGTTGGACTGTTGGTTATGCTTGCATGTCAACACCCCAAGCACCCCAATGACATTCGAAAGAACATTAAAAACAGTCAGTGTAATATAATATATGTCGAAAATATTTACACTTAAAAATCGATGGAATATGTCTAGGGTGCAATTCAAGGAGAACTTTTGTCGTGGAATAGCGTTTCCAGACTTAGTATCTCAAAGTTCCATTTGAAGAAGGCGCGATGATCGCCTACTGCAGGTCCAGGTCAGACTTCAGGGTTTCTCGGTAATGGTGTTTAATTTCACAATTCCATTACCGAGATTAGTGGGTCGAAATTTTGGATAATATTTTTGGGTATAACAGCATGCAGTATATATCTCTATAGCAAATGGCAAATATATAGGAACCAAAATTAGCAAATGCAAATGGCTAGCAATTCAAATTAAACTCTTCTTATTTTTGTTTGGCAAAAATTATGTGAGCCAGGAATATTACCTAAAATTGCATGAAGAGTGTAGAAATACTAACTAAGCATACCTTGAGCCGTAACATTATGTAAGATAGTACCATGTCCTCCATCAACACGGAAAGTTTGAAAAAGACGATAGTCTTTTACCTAATTATCAATGCAAAAGAATATAGCAAATTTGATTGCTACGATCCGTGGAATCAGTATTTAGCAAAAGTATGGCATAGCAAGGGAATCTATATATATAGCTAGGTTCATCAGTCGGGTGCACATGGATCTATCACAAAATAAAAATATGAAAATATCTTTTGGAAGAACATCTATCACATGATTCTTAGATCCACATGTGGAAAAGAAACTAAGTGGAAGATCTTACGAAGCTGATGTCCATCCGTTTAAATTAATGAAGCTACTTGAGGAAACTGATTCTTCGTCGGTGTTACCATGACCTGCGGGAGTATTATAACAGCCCTCAGCTTGCACACCTCTGGTGTTTTTTCACCATCATTGTTGAACTGTAGTCGATCAAAATCGGGTTAGGCCAGTGGGAGGTAACCACTAATCAGTAATTCTAGTGTTACTCTTCCTAATCATATCCTCTTTGTGCAGTATAATATAAAGATTTCAGTTAACTACGATTATGATAAGACATAAGCAACTTGCTAAAAGTCCAAAGATTTTCTAGACATTTTAGCAACCAAAACCAAGTAGAATCAAATTATCAATACTTACAATGGATCTTCTATGTCTCATGAGACATGATCTCCTGCTTGTTTTGCACCCTAACAAAGAGTTAAAAATCACCCTTTTCTGCACAAACATCTTGAAGCAGGAAACCCTGCAAATTAGGGTTTAAGGTAGTTTTTTCAGAAAAAGTTATAACCTTACTACATAATAATCATATCACAAAAACCCATCAACATAAAAGGAACAATCTTTACACAATAGAATATGATAATCTATCATAATGGGGTTTATTTTCCAAACAAAATAATGAGACAGGTGTTTTAATTAGATATATACCTGAATAATTTTAAGCTTTTTATTTCCCAGAGAAGAACTAACTTCTATTTCGTCCATAGAAGAAGGAAACGAAGCAATCCTGTATCACCATCTATAAAATAAGTTAAATGGAAGAAAAAAATAAGTTAAAAAAGAAGAAATCAATTGGAATATATTTTTAGAAATCAACCCAGAGACAGAACTACAAAAAAATAAGAGTTGATTTTATTTACCTTGATGATAGTGTAACCATTGTGATTGATGTAGTACTTAAGATGCATCTAGATATACCAAAAACCGAATGAAAAACTCGAATTAAGAAACATAAAATTAAAAAATCAATAGCAAATACCTGGAGTATAAAGAAAATTAAAAAAAAAATAACAGGAAATCAAATCCATGGAAAATCTCAGAAGGATGATGCTCTTGCACATCTTGATTTGTTGACGCCGTTTGAAGATTAGGGCTAAGAAACAAATAAGAATCAGTCCCAGCTGCTCTTCCCAAAGCCAAACCCTAGTTTCTGAAATTCTCTCAATAACCCTTATCTCTACAAACCCATATCAATTTCAGCTCCGATTCCCACTTCAGTTTAAATTTTTTCTTAAACCCTGAATCACCAAACACCGATCGAAACATCATCCATATGACCATTAACTCTTTAATCTAACACCATCGAGATCATAAGAATTTCTGATTCACTCTTAATCTCTCTCTTTAATCTCTTCCCATTTCTCGATCTGAATCAGCAGCAGCAGCTTTGTTGATTTTTCTTCTCGTCTCAGGTGAATGGGAGATGAGAGGAAATCTCATCGAGTTTTGAGTCTTTTGACGGAGAAACAAATAGTTACAGGGTTGTGTAATGATTTGGGTTAGTTTTCACGGGAGTATTGTCCACCTTGACGGTTTTACTTAACGTCCAGTTAAGTATTTGATGTAAACAGAGTGTAACAAATTAATTAGGTGTAAAATCCGACAAAAGTATTGTCTACCCACCTTTACTCAAACGATGTTACTAACGGCCGGTTAAATAAATGGTGTAAACAGAGTGTAATTCATGTTTTAATACTCCGACCAATAGAGTCCCGCCACTTGTTCTCTCCAGAATTCCTCTGTGTGAAAACTTTTATCTAATTTAATTTGGAGGAGGTGTCACACTCACCGTGCGACGTGGGAGCTCATATGACTTAGTGTTTTAAATGAGGGGAGATTATTATACTAAGCTGTATTTTACGAAATTCGGTACATTCCCTCGATATAAAAGGTGTCTGTCCAAAGAAATTTTAAGATACCGCACGTATTCAATCCCAAATCCGTTGGATCCCAAAAA
The DNA here is from genome assembly GCA_023531295.1 of Papaver armeniacum. Taxonomy (NCBI): domain Eukaryota; kingdom Viridiplantae; phylum Streptophyta; class Magnoliopsida; order Ranunculales; family Papaveraceae; genus Papaver; species Papaver armeniacum. The sequence continues at coordinate 9,416 of JAJJWW010008258.1, read as the reverse complement.
TTGTACCCGCATCCGTTCCATTAATAAATCCCAAATGCTCGCCCTGCTCATGCCTAGAACTCCACGTCACTGTACATCGTCGATAAATTTGGGCCTCGACAATCATCCAGCTTTTCGTCTTTGGACCCAACTTAATGGATACTTACTTGCCCGTGGCAGGGTGGCAGTGGCAAGTTAACTTTGGTGTTACTACTTTACAGTGAAACTACCAACTTCTATGAAAACAATGCCAAAGTCAGTCGCGTTCATGAATCAGTTTTTCCTTTTTGAATCGAATCAAACTCGAACAGGTTAGAGTCTTCCTTTAAAGTCTTTTTCATCTTCCATTCTTCTCAGAAAACGAAATCATATCCATTTTTTCTAATCATCTTTGAGTTCGGAAGTTGGAAAGGTTTGGTTTTTGGAAGTTATAAAGGTTTCGTAAATCCCGAGTTTTTAGGTTGAGCAGAATTAGGGCTTTTCTTGGTCACGTCTCTCTCTCTCTCTATATATATAGATATAGACCCGAAACAATTTACTCAATCACAATCCTTAATCTCGTTTATTTCTCTTTTAAACCCTAAATTTCCCTCAAAAACCCCTTCTTGAACATGGAGGCTGAAGGTGTTACTACCACGACTGCTCTGATGGCGAAATTGAAGATCGCTGGAGCATGGTCTGGTGTATTAGAAATCGATTTACGAGAATGGACTGTTATGATGTTGAGGGAAGAGATTGCTAAGCGATCAGGATCATCTCTTTTACCAAATTCAATCAATCTTATCTGTGGTGGTAAAGTTATGAAAGATGAGGAAAATCAGAATCAACCCAAATTGAGCGAATTAGGTTTTGTAAAAAACAATTCTAAGATTCTTGCTTCTCGGATCTCTGTATCCGACAACGTTGAAGAAGATCCTCGTACTTCATTCAAGAAAGAGGAGGAACGGGCTACTACACTTGCTAGAATTAAAGATGCTGCTGTATCATTGGCAAGGAGGCATGCTGATGGTTCGTTGCCAGTTGAGAATTATAATATGGAACTGGAGAATCAGAATGGAGAGACGTTTCAATTGGGTTCTGAGACTGATAGGCAAGGGTTGATGATGGGGCTGATGCTGCACACGAATGGGAAACATTTGATTAAGCAACAAAAGTATAGGGATGCACTAGACGTGCTTAACATGGGGGAGGAGTCTTTTTCGCTGTGTGATTCGGCGGTGATTGAGATGATTGATAATGTGCCGATACTGCAGATTGATATGGTTTGGTGCTACTTTATGCTAAGAGATATCAAGTGGCTTTCCATGGCGGGTGTGAGGCTTGAAAAAGCTAGAAAAGGGCTGGAACGATCACATGGAAAGGACTCGTCTAGAGTTAGAGTCCTTCAGGGAGGTGCTCAGCCTGAGGTTGCTTTGTACCTGCGACTCGAGCTCCTGGAAGGTGTCGTGGCTTATCACAGTGGCCAGACTGAAAAGGCATTGAAGTCATTGAACTCTGCACAAGCTAAATATATTCAGCTTCAGGTGCCAGATGAAGCTTTATCAATGCTTATGAGTATGGGCTATGGAGAAAAAGAGGCAAAGAGAGCACTTAGAATGAATAATCAGAACATTGAGAGAGCTGCCGGGTTCCTAGTTGAGGAGTACGAAAGGGATGCACGGAGAAGGGAGGAGGATATTCGCCGTGAAAAAGAGATTAGGGAGCAGAGAAAATATGGAGTTACTGCTCTTAACAAGGCTGTGGATCTGCAAAGATTGGATGAGTTGGTTTCCATTGGGTTTGAAAAGGAACTTGCTGCAGAAGCACTTAGGAGGAACGGAAACGATTTTCAAATGGCCTTGGACGAACTAACAAATCCAGAAAAATTTACTGCTATACAGGTTCTTGTGGCTTCAAAGAAGAGGAAAAGGCTTGGTGAACATCTTGTGAGAATGGGGTTTGATAGATCAAGAGTGGTTGAAGCTCTGCGGAACTCAGTAACAAAAGAGGAGGCACTGAATATATTAACTAGTCAAGCACCTGGTAATGCTAGCACAGATTCTGCTCCTCCGACGCAATTGCACAACAATGAAGGATCATTGTCTGACTTGAACAACGTTGATGCAACAGGAGGTAGTTCTTCGAGTGGCGTCAATCAGAATACAGAAGAGATTAGGGATGTTGAGATGGAACATGTGCTTGCACACGAACTAACAGGTGATCCCTACGAAGACTATGATATTGAGGTTACAAAAGAAGGTGAAGCTGTTACTGAGTACTTGGCTTTACTGGCTTCTGCATCCACACCTGGTGTTTAAGAAGACTGTTTCATTTGTCTTTTGCAGTAGTCCATATGGTAGTAAGTAAATAGTTATATATAGAAATTTCTAGTAATTTTCAGTTGAGTAGGATAGTTTTTGTGAAATCATGTTAAGCTTGGTACTGATGGATTTATGGTTAATGTCAACACTTTTTTTGTTAAGACCATCTAAGCCAACACTGTTATATAACAACTTCTCTGCTGCAAATGTTTTTGGTTAACTCCAAAATGTTGCTCTCTTGATCAGAATTTTATTGAAAATTGTGGTAACATGAGTGCATCTGACTTGTATTTTGCTGTTGTTCAGTTGCTGGCATTGAGAAGTCGATGGAAAAGTTTTATGTCCATAGATCCTAACTGTATTAACATGAACTCCCTACTATGTCATGTTGTGTTTCTTTTTGCTGGCCGGAAAAGATATATGGTGATTGTGGTGTAGCACGAAGGTGCTTGATTTAGGCTTGAGCATCATATTGGATCCAATGGAATTCATCACATTTGCCAACAATCGGCCTAAGTGCGAATTTCAGATTTGCCATCAACAGACGCAGATAATCATACGAAAGGAAAGAATTTATAGCTGATGGACATCAATCCTTTTTTTAAAGGGAAGACGGGCTTTAAGCAAGCCCGACGCTTTTATTAAAAGACCTCATTGAGATTGAGGTTTGAAGAGATACATTTCGGAGAAGAATGAGCATTCCACCTGAAATTAACATTTTCTTTCATGGCATATTGACAAAGGTTATGAGCCAGAAAGTTTACAGCTTTTGGAACATGAGTAAATCTAATGTTTGGGATCAGTAGAGCTTCACTTTTCACCTGTAAAATAACAGACCGAATGCTCCATGGGATGTCTCTTGAATCACCTGTAACAGCAGAAGTGACATTCTTTGCATCTCCTTCAATAATGACATTGTGAAGATTTAACCTCCTTGCCAACAAGACACCCAATTTACAAGTGATTGATTCAGCTAACAAGGAGGAGGTAGCCTCAAACGTAATTGTTTCACACCCAAGGAACTTCCCTCTATAATCTTGAGCAATCGCACTGGCAACACCATTATTTGGAACAAAAGCAGCATCAACATTAATTTTCACAAAAGGATCCTCTGGCAAAGACCATTGTTGAAGCTCTGATAGTACGGGAGTATTAAAAGAGCAAGATGTAAACTTTTCCATGCACAGGTTAAAATCCAATGCCGCTTTTCGAAGAATGATATCAGGAGAGAACTCAAGACCAGAGAAAACTATGTCGTTTCTTAGTTTCCATATGTTCCAAAGGATACAAGCTCTATGAGTAAAACTATGGTCCATATTCTGTTCCATCCACGAAGCAACAATGTCTAACGGATTTTCATTAAGTCCTTTAAGATTAATACCCAACGAAGCTTGACTGAAAACCAATTTTGATAGAGAACATTCAAATAATAGATGGAAGATAGTTTCATCTTTCTCCTTACACAAAGTACAGGAATTATCTCTTTGATTATTGAATCTGTTGACATTGATCTTAACCGATATTCCTCCATGTAGCATTTTCCATAGAAATATATGAATCTTAGGGAGAATTTCAGAGAATGACCAAAAAATTTTCCAGGGAAATTGACTAATCGCTGAAGAGATAGGAATATCATTAGCAAGCATATGGTAGCATGATTTTGTAGAAAATTTACCTGTTGAAGTGCATTTCCAAGTCAAAATATCTTCATCCTCTACATTTGGAACAATTGAAGTAATCTTTTGCACAATATCAGGCGGGAAGTTATTGTTAAGGATTGAAATATCCCATGTATTCTCCTTCTGATTGATAAGATCAGAGACAAATTCTAAGTTCTGAGATGACTCCAGATTCCTTGGTAAAAGATGCTCAATATGATCAGGTATCCATGGATCTTCATAGATTTTTATCTTATCACCCTTTGCCACCTGCCAGAAAATTTTATTTTCTAGACTCTGTCTAACTTCAATCATACTGTTCCATATAGCAGAGTTTTTGTTACTTGCTTCAACAGTCCAATACAATGCATCCCTTAAATACTTTGCAGAAAGTAGTTGCACCCATATTGCATCATCATCTTCAAGAAAGCGCCAAACTAGTCTACAGATAAGACCAAAATTCATCATTTCAGCACTACGGATTCCTAACCCACCAGAATCTTTTTGTAACCCCATGTTCTGCCAGTTAATGAAATGCAATTTTCTTTCCTCCGGAGAATGACCCCACCAGAAACACCTTCTTATCTTGTCAATATCATTCGTAACACCTTTTGGTAGTAAACAGATGCCCATTGCATAGATCGGAATAGCAGAAAGAGTGGATTTACAAAGAACATTCCTTCCTGCTAAATTGACAAAATGCTGTCTCCATCCAGATTGTTTGCTAGAAAACATATCAGTCAGATAATTAAAACTTGCTACTCTGTAGTCTGACTTTAAAGGATAAATACCCAAATATTTGTCATCCACAGTCATCTCCATAACTCCCAGGTCTTGTATAGTAGATTGTTTCCTAATATCTGATATGCCTTTACTGAAATGAATAGCAGACTTAAAATAATTAATTGATTGACCTGAAAGCTTTGCATATTCCTCCAAGATTTTCTTCAAGTTAAGAACATCCTCCAAGATTTTCTTCAAGTTAAGAACATTTATTCTCGAATGATCTCCAAAGAAAAACAAGTCATCGGCAAACATCAAATGACTTATAGTAGGAGCTTATTAATCTTAAACCCCCGATATAAACCTTTGTATTTTTTCCCATCCGAACCTCATATTGATGCATAAGAATTGATAATCCTTGAGAACAAATGATAAATAGAGATGGAGATAGAGGACATCCTTGTCTAATACCTCGTTCACTCTTAAATAACCCCCATCAAGAGTGAGAAACTATGCGATCCATTAATGTTAAGAACCATTTGTAAGATAAGCATAAGAGTTGTTCATAGTATGCATTTATTCTCGAATGATCTCCAAAGAAAAACAAGTCATCGGTTAAACAAACATCAAATGACTTATAGTAGGAGCCCAATTATTAATCTTAAACCCGTTCACTCTTTCATATAAACCTTGAACTCATATTGATGCATAAGAATTGATAATCCTTGAGAACAAATGATAAATAGAGATGGGAGATTTGTGACCAACTTATGAATGAATTCAGATATGGCTTAATACTGTTTGAAAGTAATTTTGCTACTATTTTATACAGGACATTACATAATGCAATGGGGCGATAATCTGAAGGACTTTCTGGGTTTTTGATCTTTGGGACAAGGGTAATGTGCGTGTGATTAAATAGATCAGGAAACGAAGCATAATGAAACACTTGTTTTATTAATCTCACAACATCATTACAAACAATTGGCCAACATTTTTTTTATAGAAAATAGGAGAGTATCCATCAGGACCATGTGAGGTATATGAACCCATTTTAACTAAAACAGACCATATTTCTTCTCGGTATTCTAGCTATTTCAAGATTATCAATATGCAGAGAAGTACTTAGACTCTGAAGGGAGAAAGGATGATTATCTGCTGATGAATCTTGTTGAAATAAAGAGCGAAAATGGTTTACCAGAATATTGGAAATTTCACATTGATCTGAAGTCCAAGAGGTGTCATCTCTACGTAAATGACTGATATTATTTTTCCTCTGACGTTGCTGAACAGACAAGTGAAAATGTCTCGTATTCCTGTCACCATATTTAGCCCAAGCTTGTTTCATGCGCTGGTCCCAATATGTTGCTTCCATCACTAAGTAGTCATTTAATTCTGCAGTAATTAACTTTTCCTGACGAATAATAGCACTGGAAGGTCTTTGAGCCGGAGTACGAAGTAGTTTAGATTTAAGGATTGCAATTTTGTGCTTAACACACCCAATTCTTTTACGGCTCCAATCAGATAAGAATACACCGAGTTTCCTGAGTTTAGAAGAAATATCTTCGTGTTCATCTTGACTCCAGCATTCTCCCACCTTATCTAAGAATTCAGGATGAGAAATCCAGTATGCTTCGAACTTGTAGTTTGGTGGATCTCTAGGAAGATTTCTTAAAGTATTTAACAATATCGGCGCATTATCACTGGACAATCTTGGTAAATGAAGAACTGTTGCACAATGGAAAGCAATACACCACTCTGGGTTTGCTAGAACTCTATCCAGACATTGTCTGATAAGACCTTCAAACGTTCTGCCATTAGTCCAAGTGTAGGCTGGACCCGAGAAGCCAAGATCCAAATGATGGTTGTTATGGATGAATTCATTAAATGCATATATATTGGAGCTAAGAACCGGTAATCCTCCAAATTTCTCCTGACTAGAAGTAATCGCATTAAAGTCCCCTATAAAACACTTACAGCCCTCAAAGTTATGCACATAGTTTGTAAGAGAGGACCAAAAAGAAGCTCTTTGACAAGCAATTGGTGGACCATAAATGCAGAAAAGATGCCATGGCAAGCCAACTTCGTTACTCTGAACCCTAGCATGGATCATATTGGTAGATTGAGAGATAATTTCCATATTTATTTCTTCCTTCCATAACAGCCACAAACCACCACTTCTCCCTATTGATGGAACAACATAGTGATTCTGAAAGCCAAACTGCCAGATTGTAGTAGCAGAGACTGAGTCTGACATTTTTGTTTCAGATAAAAGACAATTGAAGGAGAAGTACCTCCGAGGAATGAATGAAGAGTCCTAATTGTTGGGGTATTCCCAAACCCCAACAATTCCAGGAGAATATCAACATTTATCATGCGGCATTTGAGGAGCAGCCGCCTTACCATTGTCAGTTGAACGTCTATAAGCAGATTTTCTTTGCAGTTTAGGTTGCGGAGAATTTCTTTTTATGTAATCTTCATCTTGGCTTCGTTTAGAACTTTGACCACCATTATAATCTTCAAGAAGGATAGAAGACGGTTGTTCCTGTGACCTAGCCTGCATCTTCCAATCATTCTGAACAGGATTAAATTTAGGAGTAGGCTTAGCCACCACCTTTTTTATTCCCCCTGTAGGATAATTCTTAGCATAAGCGACAATAGGGTGGAGACAGAGAAGACTTTCAACAATAATCTGGTCATGATCTGCAAGACTAATAGAGTTAGACATGTTTGCATTCTTTGTCATCAAACCACTGTTGGGAGAATTATCCTGAACAACCTGTTTTCCTCTAGACAACATCATACTCATTCGATTGTCTTCAACCTGTTGTTCCTCTGAGTAAGAAGCATTCAACCTAGAAGTAGAAGGGATATTCAAACTACCAGAATGAGCATAATTATTAGGATCAATAATTTCGGATCTAACACGAAATTCTTTTTGGTAGCCAATCACCAAATTTGTACTTTCAAACCTATGCTCAGTGTTGTAGATTGTTTTTTTTCATTGTGGTTGTATGATTAGCACGCTCTTGATCCTGTGAAACGGAAGTATTACTCCTCGATCCAAAAGCCGGGAGATTCACCAACAACATAGATGTCTTTAAATTCTGGAATTTCATTGATATGAGACTTTGCAAAAACATTAATTGAGGGGTGATAAATCGGCTTAATCATTTCCATTGCTTGTTGATGAAGATGCTCTGGATGGTTCTGGAAAATATAATCCTTGTAATCATTGACCTTTGGGCAGTTTCGCATTAAATGACCAATAAATCCGCAGAAGATGCAAAACTTTGGTAAACGTTCATATTTAATTGTAACTTCATACTTTGGATTGTTAGGTAATGGAAATGGAATTGCCTGAGGAAGACGACGGTTAAGATTGATATGGGTTTTGGTTCTTGCAAATTTGCCCCATGAAGTTGCTTCATAAACAGGAATGGGACGAGTTACCCCAATCTGAGATACGAACTCATAAACATACATTGCGCTTAAGTTTTCCACTGGTAAAATATGAATTTGCAGCCCAAGTTCCACCGTATCAAATTTATAATCACTAGGAAGTTTACCTGAATGCATCTTTCTAAAGCATAGAGATCCTCCTTTATAATCCAATGAATACCATCCAGAACATCTCAGTGTCAGCCTGAGATTCAAACTTGATTAGAAATGTATCATCAGTAAATACAGAAATGTAGAAAGCATGGTTTGTTTTCCAGAAATTTTGTAGGATTTCTCTCACAGTTGAGATTTGGAGTGATTTGTTGGTTATGATTTTGAGGACCAAACACATGTTGTGGTTCAATTTTTGATCCAGGAAAGTAGTTGTTAATATTGATTCTGAATGATGATTGTTCTTGAGCCATGATTTGCAAAGTTTTGGAAGTAAATCATTATGAATGTTTGGTTCAAAGTTTTCTTGATTGGAAGACATGTTGAGGCTAATGTGAAGATGTTGATGAACAGATAGAAAAACCACAGAGGCTTATAAAGAAATATTCTATTGGAACTGATTAAAAACAGTTTAAAAAAAACAGTTTTATGCAGTTAAGGAAGCAGTTGAAGAAGAAAACCGTCAATGGATGGAGAAAGGTATTGGATAGAGGGGACTGAAGACAAAAGATGAATAGTTTGTAGGTATTAAAACTAGTACATGATTGAATTCATGGTGGATTGACTGAAAATAATGAGAAATCATTGCTAACAGATAGATTCTGTCAGGGAATTGAAAGAGAATGATTGTTTACCAGGAAAACTATGAAGTTGCAGAGAGGAGAGAGAGAGAAAGAGTATAATTTTTGGGAAAAAGGCTGATGGACATCAATCAAAACAAAAAACAGTAACTCAAATAAGCATACGAAAGGAACAAATTTATACTCTGCCTGGGGCTGATTATTGAACCTACCCGATATATCCCCGTAATTTTTAGGGGACTCCCAAAAGAATTAGGGGCCACTATAAGACAAAAAGGTCACCCAAACGTAAATCTAAGCTACCCTTATCTTCGATTTTTCGAAATGGCCAATATGCCCTTATATAATCTGGAGCCTACACCATAATCGGTAGGTTAAAGGTGAATCGGTAGGTTAAATTGAAACTATACCTACCGATTATGTGTGTAGATACTTCGACTAATAATCGCTTTATAATCGGTAGCTTATCCAACTTGTAACCTACCGATTATAAGGAGCCCCATATTCAACCTTGGCCAAATTCCAGGTTTTGAGGGTGCGAGCCAACCATAACCACTTGGCTT